>PVIU01008350.1:32591-84205 GCA_004026605.1 Ondatra zibethicus
GAGAGAGAGAGAGATTGATTCGGATGGTGGTGGCGCACGCCTTTAATCCCAGCACTTGGGAGGCGGAGGCAGGTGGATCTCTGTGAGTTCAAGGCCAGCCTGATCTACAAGAGCTAGTTCCAGGACAGCCTCCAAAGCAACACAGAGAAACCCTGTCTCGAAAACCCCCCCCCAAAAAAAAAAAAAAAAAAAAAAGAAAGAAAGAAAAAAGAAACCAGTACTCATTGTCTGCCCATGGGCTCCTTTATTGCATCCTTGAGCCCTGCTGTGACTAGGACACTGGCTAGGAGATTTACTCCAGTGTCCACCCCCACCCCCACATCTGAGCCTCTTCTTCTGAGGTCTCCTCTCTCTCCATTAATTCCTCCTCCCCCTCACTTGTCTCTTCAGGGCTAGTCTGTGATGTCTCGTCGCCCCTAGAGGCCTTCCTGCTGGCTCAGCCCAACTTTCCCAGCAGCCTCACACACCACAGCCGCAGTGTCACTGTTCGTTTCTCTTTCTGCTGCCTCCCACTCACCTTCCCCAGCTGAGCCAGTCCTAAATAGCTACATGCTCTGAAACCCGGCTGCAGCTGCAGCCTGCAGCAGGATGAACAGGACAAATTGTACTATTGAATGTGTTCCTCGCCCTAGTATTAGGGTCTGCAGAGGTCTTGGCCACCTATGGGGACTCTGGTTATTTTCCAGGGTCATCACAACCAAGGACCAACTCTGGTCTTAAAACAACTGAGATTTTGACTCTCGGATTTGAAGGCTAGAAGTCCGAAATCATGGTATCAATATCCGCCTGAAGGCCTTGGGTCTTTTCTGACTTTTTTCAGTCTCCTATGTTTGCCATTAATGCTTGGCTTCCTAGGCTTATAGACATCATTGTAGTCACATGGCCAATGCATCTTCATGTTATCTTCCATCTGTGCATCTCACTGTCCATGTGTCCCCATTTTAGAAGAACACCAGGCATATATTAGGTTAGGAATGCCATCCAATAACTATCAGAGTTCCTTGGTAAAGACTCCATTTGTAGGTGAGGTCATATTCTGAAGTACAGGGGCAGGACTTTAAGGCATTTTTTTGAAGGGACACAGTTCAGTCTATGTGTCCTGAATGTACCAGGCCCTCAAGACTTCTGAGAGTCCTGCTCTTATCCAGCCGGGGCCTTTCACCTTCCATCTTAGACCATGAAAGAGGAGCATATGAAGGGAGATAAGACCAAAATGACTTTCTGGAAACACTGGGCCATCTGCCAACATCTGCTGTCCGCCGTGCCTTACTGCAGACATGGTCCAGTGAGGTGCTTCTCAACACTCACCACAACCAGCCCTGAAACTTGCCGTTTTGTTGTTGTAGTTTTGTTTTTTTGAGACAGGGTTTCTCTGCGTAGCCCTGGCTGTCCTGGAGCTTGCTCTATAAACCAGGCTGGCCTCAAACTCACAGAGAGCCTCCTGCCTCTGCCTCCCAAATGCTAGGATTAAAGGTGTATGCCACCACTGCCCAGCTGAAATTTGCCTTTCTTAGTTCCCATCTTTAGCTTGTGTCTGACTCCATTTGGGTCACTTAAAAAAATGCCGCAGACCAGGGAGCTTATAAATAACACACGCTATTTCTCATAGTCCGGAGGCTGGGAAGTCTGAGGTCAGGGTTTCAGCATGTGGATGTGGGGCAGAGACAAACAGCCAATCTGCCAGGTGCTCTCTACTGCCTTGCCCTTTGTCCTGCCAGCAGCACACTGGGCCCCAAACTCTTTGGAGGGAGACTTGTATGTATGCACTGTCGGCTTGCGTATGCCATTCCCAAAGGAACTGAGCTTTGTTCATCTTTGGTAAATGCACCATAATATTTTTGAGTGAATTTTAACCACCACTGTATTTTGCAAACTTACTGTGTGTCCTGGTTTATTCATTCCTTGATTCATTCATTCATCATTCATTCATTCTTCATTGCCTGCCTCAGACATACATTTAATTTTGGTGCCAGGCACTATATACAATGTTATGGAGAAAGTAGAGGGAAAGCTAAGCCAAGGATATTGTGCCCAAGGTGCTCACAGTGCCCAGTAAAAGGAGACAGATGGGTCAGTAAGTTGTTGTGATATTAAATGTACCTTGCTAAGGACGTAAGATTTGTCCTCAGGGAGATGGCCTCAGCAGGAATTCGGTGGGTGAGAAGGAGATGGCTGAAGGGAGATGGCTGCCCAAGCAGGGCTGTCAGAGTCATCTGGGGAAGTGTGGTATATTGGAAGGCATTTCTATTCAGAGTCCCAAAGGATGTGGAGAAATCTGGCCAAGTGCCCTTTCCTGTTGGGGATGGGGCGTGGGCAGCAGGTTGGTAGTAATGGCTTCTTGCACCAGAGAGTAGTGGTTTTCTGGGACAGAGTGGCCATCTCCATGCCATCAGTGCCCTGTGACCTGTCCCTTGTCCTCTTCCTGCTGTTCTTCAGGCCCTTGAGATAACTTCTTGCCTCCTATCACTGTGTCTTTTTGCACAGATAGAAGCTCTATGTAGCAGCAGATAGTCGGCTTCCTTCTCTTGTAGCATTTGAATGGGAGCTTGCTGAGCACTGTTGGACCACATAGCCCCTTGTGATTGTAAGTTGCCCAGCTCTGCCCAAGGCTACTTAGAACCCTTGGGACTCAATCTGCCGCAATGTTTCAGTGTTTCACTGGAGCTCAGAGACACCCCCCCCCCCCAGTTCCTGTAGACTGGGTGTCCCTCTTATGCTGTTCTGTCTTCTCTGTTACCTTGTGAACCCCACACCCCTACCTTCCCAGCCTCCATTCCCTCTACCCAGAAACCACAGTGTCAAACTGTCCTTTCTGTGGTGCTTTGATATCAGCTACTGTAGCCTAAAAAGCCAGATGTGTTCTTGTTTCATTTGTTCTATTTGGCTGCCAGTTCCTGGGCACACAGCAGACATGTTTAGGATACCATGGAGCAGCTTAGAGAGCAGCACGTCCACCAGAGGATGGCATCAGGGAGGAATGCTCTGCCAAGACTTTCTGGTTCACCCAGCCTGCAATTGCTTGCAGTGGCCCAGGATAGCTAGGGTGGGCTGAGCTGGGGCCTGGGAGGGGGGAAACAGACTTTGTTGGCTAGTGTGGTAGATATAAGGGCCTGTTTCTGAGTTGTCCTTTCTTCTTTCTGCACACCTGCTGCTTCCCAGCAAACTTGAGTCAGCACAGGTAGTCAGGACCACTGGCTGTTCAGAAGCCACTTACTACCAGTGCCTCAGGCAGGAAGTCACCTTTCCCTTCCTTGTGACCCTTCTACTACTTACTCTGTGAAAGCATATATAGTTAAAATCAAAGCCATATAGGTTCTAGAAGGACCATCCCAGGCCTATCACTTGACCGAAGCACTGACAGGGCTGTTCTGCCCATCCCCAGCCAGGATGTTCCGTGGTGGAGCACATCTCTTTGGCAGCACATATTACATGGACCCAAACTGGCCTGTCATGGAATTCTATGCTGCTTCTGGTTGCAGGAGGCAGCTTGCAAGATACATTTTAGGTCCAAAGGAATGGAGTTTCTAAGGACATTTGTTGATTTATTGGGCAAATTGAACCTGCCCTGGTGTTTCTGTGACACATGACCACTGGCACTGTTGCTGGCTTTGGTGTTCAGCAGAGTGCTGAAGGTGGCCCTGTGCTGTAGGTCAGGAGGTTTTTGTGTTTTTTGTTTTTGTATTTTCCTTTTTAAATCATAGGCTTTTTGTTGTTGTTTTTGTTTTGTTTTGTTTGTTTGTTTTTTTGAGACAGGGTTTCTCTGTAGCTTTTAGAGGCTGTCCTGGAACTAGCTCTTGTAGACCAGTCTGGCCTCGAACTCACAGAGATCCGCCTGCCTCTGCCTCCCGAGTGCTGGGATTAAAGGCGTGCGCCACCACCGCCCGGCAAATCATAGGTTTTCTAGTTTGGTTGTTTTGGTGTTTAAGAGCCTGTTTTCTGTGTTTTGGATGAAAGTCACAGCCCAGTTTCATAGTTGGGACTTAATTGCTATCAGCTCAGAGCTCCATCTCTGGAAGGAAGCGTTAATGTTGGACTCAAACATGGCTGGTATTAGTTAACCCTGAAGTGCCTGACTAATGATCTGTGAAGGAGCCTCTTAAGGAGTGGCTTCCTGAGAATCACCTGCTGGCACTGGGAGCTTGGTGTTTGCTTGGCACTGTAGAATCCACACGGACAGCACAACGGACCTAGCGCCTGTGATGTCAGGACCTTCAACCAGCAGTTTGCTGTAGGCACCATCCCAGCTCCACGATCTTCTGTCTGGAAGGGGAAATGCTGAGATCATAGATCCAGTGTTGGAGAAAACTGAGGCGGGAAGCCATAAAGTCTCCCATGTGCTGTCTTGAGAAGTGGCGAGAGAGAAACAGGTGCGCCAGACGCTCCTTGCTTATCTGTGGTTCAGTCTTGCTTGAGAGGAGTTATTTACATGTCCCCAGTGACAGTCATAGCAGTCTGATTTCCCTGTTTGTAATGCACAACCCAAGACCAAGAAAAGGATCTGTCAGTCAGCATTTGCAGGAAATAGCAGACAGGCCTCTTCAGGCTATTGGCTCTCTGAAGAAGAATGTGTGGGATGAAGGATCTTTGGGGAATAGTGGGTCACTTGTCCTTTTGCCATGGGCAGGAAAAGAGTTCTGCTTGTGTGTCACTCAAAGCAAGCAAGACAGTGTGATGTCTCCTGAGGCATGTTCCCTGGGCCAGTTGCTGTGCCTGTAAGATTAGAGAGCTTTCCTCCCATGTAGGAGGAAAGACATCCTTTCTGGAAGCTTCAGGCTTAGTGCAAACTCCAGGTGCACTGGTGTCACTGAGTAGGAGGGCTTTCCCTCAGAGGATTTAAATCAGATTCTCAGTCACATTGTCAACCATGAGGATTTCATGGTAACCATCCAACCAAATACTCCCACAACAGGATACTGAGTGGGCTAAGTGGAAGATGGCCTTCCAGTTCCACTTCTTTTCCGTGCCATCATGTGGAGTGAGAGTGACAGGAGACACCTGGAACAGTACTGGCCTGAAGGGCTGTGTCTAGAAACTCCTTCTGATAGGTGCTATTGTGAAGAAAGACACTGGGCACATCAGGATGCCAGGACTTGGGTCCCCGTTAGTGCCCGAAGCAGGAATTCTGGGGAACCTGGAGGACATCTCATGCCTCAGTGCCCACTCAAGATCTCATTCCCCTAGGTATTCTTCTTCTCTCCCCCCGACCCCCAAGCTTTATGACATTCCCTGAGCTGTGCAGAGGGTCCTATTCCTTCATCTTTGGGGGGATGTGGTGAGGCTCAGGACCATCTCAGACCCTCAAACTCAACACTCCAGTTAGCTGTCACATGGGTCTGTGAGGGCCTCTGATGGGCTACTGTCCAGTGGATCCACCGCTGTCCTGCAGCAGGGTGTCTCTGGCTGATGATCCTGAAAGGTCCTGGTTGTAGGCTTGTCAGGGCAGTGGGATTCCATGAGGGAAATTCTGGATTAGCAATGGAGATGCTTCAGGAACAAGGTGGTGTTTTCTCTTAGCATTGTGTTGAACTAGAGGAGAGGCAGGTTGGAGCAGAGGTCTCCTGTAACTGTCATATAGTGAACCAACCTTCAGAGCAGTGGGATCCTCCATCATGCCCAGCACAACCCCTCCCAAGCAGCCCTTCTAGGCACTACTCTACCCTCTGGTTGACATTTTTGCGCCTTGAACTTCAAGTGGCCATATGTCCTAAGTCCATCCTGTAAGTCTGCAGCAGCTTGCTAGCCTTAGAATACTTGTCTTGTAATCCCGCCCATCCTCAAGGGCCCAGGGAACAGGCTCTAGGCTACCGCTCCTCTACTTTCTGCACAACCCACTGTCCCACCTCCCTAGCCCGGCCCTCCCAGGCAGCCAGTGGCCCATGATGGCCTCAGGAGGCGGCACCCCTTCCCCTGATTTCAGCCTTGGCTACAGCCCAGGCTTCCAGCAGCCTAGTGGTGAGGAACTTTGTATTCTGGGGCCAGTGACCTCGGGTGGATCGGCTGCTGGCTGTGGGTCATCTACCAAGTCCTCTGTGCGGCAGCCTAGGTGCTTGGCCGGTGACCGTTCCAGAACAGGTGCAGCTCTACACATCTGACTCAAGTTCTGGGGTAGGTTCTTACATGTGGTGAGTGTGCTCTGTGTGTGTGTGTGTGTGTGTGTGTGTGTGTGTGTGTGTACAGTTCAGTTCTCCATCATTGGGGGTAGTAGAGAGTCAGCCCTCTAGGAACTTGCCAGCTCCTCCTGCAAGGTGACCAGCCTTTTGACACAAATCTCTTTCTTTATCAGAAGAATGGGGAGCCTGTGTGGTGGAGAGAGGGAATAGGGCACCAAAATGGCCTGTTTACTCATAGGATGAGAGTTAGGTGCTCAAATGGTGGTAAGATCAAGAGGGACAGGTAGGGCCTCCCCAGAAATAGCTTGACACCTCCCCGGCAGTTTGAGAATCTTGGTGCCAGCTGTAAGGCTGCTTGCCACTGACTGGACAGATCCAGCTGGGCAGTAGGTGGGGAAACAAGTATGAAGCCTCATGCCCAACTTTTGCTACCCACCAACCTCATTTTGCTACCAGGCGGAAGCCCAGGAAGTCCCCTTGACTTTCCTCAGCAAAAGTCTGCCTTCTCTGCGCCTCTTTCTTTCTACTTCTCACCATGTAGTCCAGCCTTGAACTTGAGGCTGTCCTCCTGCCTCAGCCTCACAAGAACTGGGATTACAAGTATAGTTTGTATTTAAAATTATTATACATTTTTCTTTTAAGTTTATCTGTTTTGGATAAGAAGTGGACCTGAGTGCCACAGTGTCTGTGGAGTCTCTCTCCCACTCACCATGTGGGCTCCTGGGGTTAAACTCAGCTCATCACATTTGCCAACAAGCACTTTTACCAGCTGAGTTATCTCGCTACTCCATTTTCTCTCCTAACTATAAATAATACACCCAGCCTGGCCCTGAGCCAGCAGCGGTCTGCCCTGTTGGTGGCCTGGAACTTACCCTGGAGTGGGCATCAAGATGAGTGAATGATAAGCCAGACCTGTCCGAAGTGAAGCTTGACAAGTTAAAATTAAAGAAAACTAATACTGAAGGAAATACTAATTCTTCAGTCAGAGAAAACTAAATAGAAGAGAAAGGTGTATTAGATGGTCGTGGCCTTAGGGTCTCCTCCCAGAGCAGCCAACACTGTCTGACAGTCGGGGTTTAGGCTTGACTTACAAACCTATGTGTCTGCAGAGATTTAAGACAGTCACTGAAGGCTTCTCTCCTGTGCTGAATGACTAAACGTAGCCAGGATCCACTGATCCCTTTGTTTGTTTTTAAATTGATTCATTGATGCATAAATTCCAGATGGCAGATTCTGACAGTAATCTCGCCACTGATGACCATTGTGTTTATATCCTTGTGCCCCTACAAGAAAGTCAGTTTTACCGGTAATAGGGTCGCTGCATTGCTTAGTCATTGTTTTGGAGTTGCGGGTTTTTGCAGCTTCCCATGTTTATTTTCATGTCTAATGTAGAAATAAAAATAAGTATAGTTATTATTTTAGAAAATAATGTGCTCCCATTGGATAAAATATGGGGATTTCTGCATATGGAAATATATAGGCATATAAAGGAGGAAATAAACACTGCATTCAACTAAGCCTATGGCAGTGACGTGGCCCATTGGCCTGGTATCAACAGTTGTCACCCTTGCTTCAGAAAAAACTTCATGAGATGGTATAGTTTACCTTTCATAAAAACACTTTCCATGCTGTGAATACCCATGCAAAGCCATCATTGATGGATTTGTAATGTCTATCCAGGACTTCCAATTGGACTTTAAATTCCTTCTTGTGTGTTGTTGTAAATGGTGCTACTTCGAACACCTTCATACACACATCTCAGTCCCTGTTTCTGAATATGGATATTCTGGATTCTTGGAGTAGAAATAACCTAGCCAAGGAACAGGAGATTCATATTTTAGAAAGAATTTTAACTTTATATTTTGATATTTAATATATTTATATAGCATCTTGATCACTTCCATCCCAACTCCCTTCCCCTCTCACATCCTCCCAACACTTCCCCTCCCTCTTTCATGTGCGTTTGTAAGTACTGTAGAAGCTCTGTAATCCGAGCCCTTGGGATGTCGATGCAGGAGGATTATACAGTAAATTCAAGTGACCCCGGGCTATATTATAACAAGACCTGGTATCAAGAAATGAAGGAAACTAGCATTGCGCATTGTAGACCAGACTGGCCTTGAACTCTTGATCTTCCTTCCTCAGGCTATGAAATACCAAGATCATTCATTGTATCAGTGGGCCTGGCTTGAAGGCTCTTGATAGACTCAAACAGAGCTTCCACGGTAACTGGTCCTGGGGGTGTAACCTGTGGACTTTCTCAGTTAGAAATATTCTCTTTTATGAAGTTGTGAATTCATGGCCAGGGCGGCACCTTGCTGTATTTCAGTATTTGGGTATTTGGTAAGGGAAAGCCTCATCTGTTAGGCATTTGTTGCTGTCAGAGCTTCTCCTAGCCATTGACCAACAGTAAGACCAGGAAATGAACATCGGCACCCTACTGTGTAACTTGCAGACCTTGTTTAAACTTTGTCAGTGGTCCCTTTGTGCCCTTGTGCCCTTGTTGGCAACAGAAGTCCAGGGTCCAGTCAGCACCTAGTTGTCATTTCGGCTTCCTTTCATCTGAACTGATTCTGGAGTCCAGGAGTCCATGTCTCATATGAACTTTTATGCATTTGGGTTTTTGTTTTTGTTTTTTTTCGAGGCAGGTTTTCTCTGTAGTCTTGGAGCCTGTCCTGGAATGCACTATGTAGACCAGACTGGCCTTGAACTCACAGAGATCCGCCTGCTTCTGCCTCTTGAGTGCTGGGATTGTTGTTTTTTGAGATGGGTTTCTCACATAGTTCTGACCATCCTGGACCTGGATCTGTAGACCAGGCTAGCTTCAAACTCACAGAGATCCACCTGCCTCTGTCTCCTGAATGATTAAAGGTGCCACAAAGCCACAATGATTGGCATCTTTCACATATTTGAAGCATTAATTTTGAAACATAAGTTTCACATATTTGAAACAATAAAAATAGTTATTATCTTGAGAAAAATAGTGTGCCCCTCCCATTGGACAAAATATGGGAATTAGGCTTTAGTTAAGATATGGGTTGTGTATCTGAGGCAAGGCTCTGTAACAGCCTGGCTTCCATGTTGGTGGATAACTTCAGAGCCAGGCACCAATCATGGCAGTTTGGTGTTGGTGCTGGACGTTTCTTCATCTCTTAGTCAGTGAAGAGTTGGCCCAGTCTGTCCACACTGTGGTTAGCATTCGAATCCACCAACTCCTCTTTTCTCAATTCAGTTATCCATGACAAATTATGCCCCAAAGATATTAAATGGAAAAATTTCAGAAGTAAACAAGTCATAAGTTTTAGGTTGTATGCTGTTCTGGGTGTGTAATGATATCTTGCCGCCTGCCACTTCCTCCCACCCAAATTGAGAATTATCTTTTGTACAGGAAAGTCTCCACGCTGTATTTGCTACCTGTTTTCTGGTTGGCTAGTAGTGTCTCAGTCATCAGAGACTGGGTGGAACTGCATGTGTCTGGGTAACCAGTATTTACTTTAGTGACCCCAAGACACAAGAGAAATGAGGCTGGCAGCTGAGATTTGCCAGGAGGAAGCTATCTGCTTTGCTTCAGTGAAAAGGTGAAAGTTCCTGAGTTACTGAGGAGAAAAATAGATGCTGAGTTGCTAAGATCCACAGGAGAGACCCAAAAGAGATCACATAGCTCTGTTACAGAATTTGTTATGGTTCTATTTGATTATTAATTCCTGTTAATCTCTAACTGTAATTTCTAAGTTAAACTTTACCATGAAACTACATTTAAAAAAAAAAAAAAACCCTACATTGTTGCAGCCAAATGTGGTAGTACATTCTTGTAATCCCAGTACTTGGGAGGTAGAGGCTTGAGGATCAGGTCATCCTTGATTATTTATGGGGTTTGAGGCTAGTCTGGGCTACATGAAACTTAAAAAAAAAAAAAAGCCATAGTTGCCATGGTGTTCAGCACGTTCCAGATAAGATACTACTACAGTAAGGTCAAGATAGAAGTTATTTTAGGAAGACCGAAGCCTGGAGTCCAGCAAGGTGACCCCACACTTTTGAAGCCTGGAATCCAGCGAGCTGGTCTCCCCAATCCCCCCACGCACACACTTTTGTGCAGGTGGGTTAGCTGTTCCTGCCAGCCCTGGCTGCTGCGTACTACCTGGGGCAGACACAGACTTGAGGACTGTCTCAGAGCCATCTTATTCTGCCTCTCAGATGTCATGGCTGACCCTACTTTCCCAGGGCATGAGCTCTGCCTCAGGACTGACACTATGTTCCTGGCCTTCCTCCTTGCTCTTGGGTAGCTGTCTCTTTGTTGGCTCTTCATCCTAGCCAAACCAAAATGGACAGACCTGGCCCTTTTCGATTCCACAGCATCCTCAGCCTGAATTCGTACGTTACCTGTCATCTTGGCACCATGTTTGTCTTCCTTGCCCTTCCCTTGTCCATGAGCTTCCTTCCCTCCTAATGCTGCCTATACCTCTACAGTCTTCCTGTGTGGGTCCATCCACTAGACAGGCTTCTTTCATTCCTCAACTCAATGAACTTCTTAGTGAGTGCTGCCGGCTATACCCCACATCCTTCCCTGACTCCAGCCTGATCCCACGGCCCCACCCTTGGTCAGAGGCTCTATGCCTCTCCTCAGCCTCTGGAATGGTGTATGGACATCCTCTGTTGTCCCCATCTCTGCCTTGCCATGATCTTTTCCAAATCCTTTTCGATCTGCTCATGGGCTGAAGGAGGCAGTGACCAGGATGTCTGTCCATGCCTTCAGCTTTACTTTACACACTGTTCTTTGCCCTCCAGCTCCTGTCCCTCCACCTTGCTTCATTGTACCAAGCTTGTTCCCTCCGGGCCTTGGCATTTGCGGTTCTCACCTATCTGGGTGATAGGTAAGAAGGCACCTTTCTCCCTGGTCAGGTTCCTGTGTCCCCTTCTCAGAGAATCATTCTGATATCCAGCTGCAGTAACCATCTTTCCCCAGGACATTCATAAACATGACCTTTGGGCACTTTGTCGTCACTTATTTGGTCAGAGATGTTCTTGTGTGTGCTTCCGTCTTTGCAGCAGGACCTCACAGGAGAGATCAGGCTTTCTGGGTCCAGTGGGTGGAGGTGGGCCTGCTGCCGCCTCCCTGCTTCCTCTTCTGTACATGTAAGGCTTACTTGCTCATGCCTTCTTTTCTGTTCTGGTTTCCCCTTCTGTGTTGCTGGCTGTCCCTGTGACATCGGTGTTCTTGCAATGTTTGTTTTATTTATTGAGTTTGCTTTTATATTTTAAAAAAAGTGGCTGAGTCAAGCATTTTTACCTTTTACCCAGAACTGAATCATTCAGTTACAGAAAGGCCACAGTCTGAGTGGAGAGACTAGATGCAGACTTGGGTTCTGCTCCGTCTTTTCCTTCTTTACTGGACCTGGCTCTCTCTCCCCTCCCTCTTTTCCTTATCCCCACCTCTGTAGCTTTCTTTTGATTTTTTTTTTTTTTTGAGGGAGTGGGTGTAAAATCACACTGTAGTTCAAGCCATCCTGGAACTCACTATGTAGCCAAGGATAGCCTCAAACCCAGCAATCCTCCTGCCCCAGGTTCCTGAGTAGCTGGGATTACAGGTGTGAGCCACCACATCCAGCTGAATCTTTAACTTATAAAATGAGTGGTTAGCTATGAGACCTGTCTCGTGGTATATAAAAGTTTTCTTCAGTAGACAATGCCAGTACATAGTTCAGTGGCTCTAAGTCCATCGACAGCCATTCCACCATCATCTACAAAGTCCATCCACAGCCATTCCACCATCATCTACAAAGTCCATCCACATCCATTCCACCATCATCTACAAAGTCCATCCACAGCCATTCCACCATCATCTACAAAGCTCTTCATGTTGCAGACCTGAAACACTGTCCTGGTTAGGTGAGGACAGCCCCTCTCTCCCTTCTTCCTCAGCCTGTCACACTGCCGTAGCCATTCTAGGACCTACTGTCAGTGGAATCCCAAGGCATGTGTCTCTGTGACCAGCCTCTTGACTTGCTTTTTGTGGTTGTCATAAATATTTTACTTGATATCCCCCAGTAGAAGGAAGGTCCAGGCTTCTGTTTGAAGAAAGCTGTGTTTTAGCTGAGAGCCAAGGCTAGCTCCTGGGAGAGCAGGCTGAGAGGATTAACACATGAAGAAAGCCCATACTGGATATTGGTGGAGAATGAGAGTAGTGAGCCCACAGAGCATAGAGATGCACACTAGGCCTGCATAGGCTACTCTGTAGCCTCTGAAATGTAAACACTGTACTAAGTAGGAGGCTGTTGAGCTGAGCTGAGTTCCACTGGGTTGGCTTTGCTTGCCCTCCAGAGCTCCACTACAAATGGAATTAGAGTTGGCACTGTCTTTTTTGTGGTCTCCTGAGGGTTGAGATTCCTCTCTCTTTCTGGATTTGGGGTGCTCAGTGCCTAGCCTGCTCTAACCTGGTCTCTGATTGCCTTTCCTCAGATGCTGAAGTTCCAAACAGTTCGAGGGGGCCTGAGGCTCCTGGGTGTCCGCCGCTCCTCTACTGCCCCTGTTGCCTCCCCAAATGTACGGCGCCTGGAATACAAGCCCATTAAGAAAGTCATGGTGGCCAACAGAGGTGAGCACTACCAGTACTCAGGGGTTGGGGTCAGCCTAGCCTGGTCTCCTCCTTATCACTCTGTGCTGCCTGTCTCCTCTGTGTTTCTCTCTGGACCCAGGAGTCTAACTGCTCACCCTGCTTCTTGTAGGTGAGATTGCCATCCGAGTGTTTCGTGCCTGCACAGAGCTGGGCATCCGCACAGTGGCCGTCTACTCAGAGCAGGACACAGGCCAGATGCATCGGCAGAAAGCTGATGAAGCCTACCTTATTGGTCGTGGCCTGGCGCCTGTGCAGGCCTACCTGCACATCCCAGATATCATCAAAGTGGCCAAGGTAGAATCACCTTGGCGTAGGAGATGCCAGGGTCTCCTGATGCTGGGCAAGATTCTGTGCTGTGCCCTGTACCCACACCTACCAGCAGGATGTGTAGGGGTTGAGATGCAGCCCAGCAAAGCAGGCAAAGGAGAAAGACGAAGGCACACAGGTGTTTCTTCTGCCACTTACAGGAGAATGGTGTCGATGCTGTGCACCCGGGCTATGGGTTCCTCTCAGAGAGAGCAGACTTTGCTCAGGCCTGCCAGGATGCTGGAGTCCGGTTCATTGGGCCAAGTCCAGAGGTAGTCCGCAAGATGGGAGACAAAGTGGAGGCCAGGGCCATTGCCATCGCTGCAGGTAACACTCAGCTCAGCCCCTCCTGGGCTAGTAGACAAGGGCCAGTGTGAGAGTGTGCTTCCATGACAAGATGTAGTAGAGATGTAGTCTGCTACAGAGACCCCTCATACCCTCCCAACAGGTGTCCCAGTGGTCCCTGGCACTGATGCCCCCATCAACTCCCTGCATGAGGCTCATGAGTTCTCCAACACCTATGGCTTCCCTATTATCTTCAAGGCTGCCTATGGAGGTGGGGGCCGTGGCATGAGGGTTGTGCACAGCTATGAGGTGAGCAGGGTAGCACGTATGCTGAGAGCTGGGTGCCATGCAGGCATCCCCTGCGGTGGGTTCTGGGAAGTGTGCAGAGGTCATCCCATGTCTGCTTGTCCTTGCCTGCCCTTCTAGGAGCTGGAGGAGAATTACACCCGAGCCTACTCTGAGGCCTTAGCAGCCTTTGGGAACGGGGCACTGTTTGTGGAGAAGTTCATTGAGAAACCACGGCACATCGAGGTGCAGATCCTGGGTGAGTGGGGGTTGTGTGAATAGGAGGAGCCTAGATCTCCCCAGTTTACAGCAGCATCCTTTGGGACAGCCTTCCCAGGGATCACCCCCTGGAAAAGGGCCCTGGGGCAAAGCAGGTAGCATGTAGGAGGAGGCACTTGGATTCTAGGAAAGGCTGAATCCAGTTTCTTGTATGCTCAGGGGACCAGTATGGGAACATCCTGCACTTGTATGAGCGTGACTGCTCCATCCAGCGACGGCATCAGAAGGTGGTAGAGATTGCTCCTGCTGCCCATCTGGACCCCCAACTTCGCTCACGCCTCACCAGTGACTCTGTCAAACTTGCCAAGCAGGTGAGGACATGCTTCTGGGGACATGAGCCCATTTTTGCAAACTTTCTTGGTACCTCTGCCCAGATTTTCTCATTGCTTAGGTGTATAGGCATTCCCTGTTGAAGGAAGGAGGAAGGCCCTGCAGGGAGGAGAAGGGTGCAGATATCCTCTTGAGACTGGAAGCAGTGCTTATCATCCACAGAGATAGTAGAGGTGTTTGGCCCCAAGGGAAGGTGTACTGGCCATTCCTTCTACTCTTGCTATACAGACAAGCTTTTCTGTGGGACCAGCTCACCCTGGTCACTGTAAAGAGAATGAGAGAGTCCTCAGATTCTGGCAGAGTTATGGCATGTCCTCATCACTGGCTCCTAACCTTTGCTGCAGCACAACCTGTTTCCTCACCAAGGTGTCTCTGCTAGTCTCTGCTCGGCTGGTAGAGTGGGTTCTGCGTATGGAGGCGGGAACTATGTCCATAGTCTGTCCTGGGAACACTGGCCATGACAGCAGGGTACCACCTATACATACCCCCTTGGACTGCCCCAGGTTTGAGCCCTATGGCATTCAGTTGCAGGTCTCCAGGGCTTAGGACAGTGGGAACAGCGTGGTTCTGAGACAAGGCTCAGCAATGTGAGCAGAGGTGCTGTCGAGTTCTGGTAGAGCAGGGGTTGCCTCAGCGGAGCAGGGTGAGGACCTTAGCCTTGCTCTGTTCTTTTGGCCAATGCCATTAACCATACCAGCTCAGACTCTAGGGAGTGGATGTTATTCTGGAAGGACCAGAAGAGGAATGGAAATAGGGTTGCAGTCCGAGTTAGCATCACCATTGCTATTTCTCAAGTGGCATCACTTGGGCGATGGCCAAGGCGAGGACACTGGTCAGAGATGACAGCAGAGCAGCACAGGAGGAAACTTCCTGAAAACCCTTCTGTAGGGGAGAAGTGGGCTGGGAAGCCCAGGACTGCAGGTCTGAGGGAGGAGGCAACTTTGAAAGCAACAGTGAAGGTCTAGGGTGGGTCAGTGAATGTCTGCACCCAGACTTGCTGGGTGTGGCCTGGCCTTAGTAGCTTCCAGTGGATCCTTGTGGGGGTGTGGGGGGGTGGAGGTATATGCTGGGTCCTGGGTGCTGGCCACTACAGGGGAGCTTATGGTAGGTGGCTGGATTGCCACCAGCTGTTCTGTTCCAGAACCTGTGTGGTGGGCAGGCTTGGGGAGCTCAGCCCTGATCTTGGGAACCTCTTCTTACGGCCAACCCTGCAGGTGGGATATGAGAATGCCGGCACCGTGGAGTTCCTGGTGGACAAGCATGGCAAGCACTACTTCATCGAGGTCAATTCCCGCCTGCAGGTGGAGCACACAGTCACTGAGGAGATCACAGAGTGAGCACAGGGCACAGGGCAGGCAGGGTGGGAAAGGGGCTCCTGGAGGAGCAGCCAAGGCTTGCTTGCTGTCACTTTAGTGGACTTAGGGACTTCACTGAAAGAATTCTTATGAGGGTTTTACATGGTTATTGTAAAAAAAAAGAAAAACTAACACAAAATAAAATTTCAGAGCTTACCCACCCCTCGCAGTGAGGATACCAGGCGCTGCCAGGTACTCCATGGGGCCACCTGGCTATACTAAGGGAATCATGATCCCATTTTCCAGATGAATAACCAAGGCTCAAAGAATTTAAGAGAATTACACAAATCCACACAGTGGGCTCATCTCTCCAGCCTTGCCTCTAGCTTTGTGACATTCCTTATGCCTAGGCAGAGTCTTTAGGTACTTTTTTCCATCTTTGTTTATTATATGGTTTTATGCCAGTTAGATATTTATATATACTTAAATTTTTGAGATTTATTTTTATTTTATGTGTATGAATGTGTGCCTCAGTGTGTCTGTGTACCATCTGTGTGCAGTGCCCATGGAGTCCAGAAGAGGGTATAGATCCCTCAGCATTGGAATTACTGATAGTTGTGAGTGCCATGTGCATGCTGGGAATTCAGCTCAGGCCCTCGGGAAGAGCAGCCAGTCTGCTTAACTGCTGAGTCATCTCTCCAGCCCCTTAGATGATTAAAAAGAGATTTACATATTTTATTTTTATATGTATAAGTGTTCACCTACATGTATGCATGTATGTTCACCATGAGTGTGCCATATGCCTACAGAGACCAGAAGAGGGTGTCTAATCCCCAGAACCAAAGCTACAGAGGGTTGTGAGCTGCCATGTGGGAACCAAACCCTTGTCTTCAGCAAGAGCAGCCAGTGTTCTTAGCTGCTGAGCCATATCTCCAGTCCCTAGAATTTTTATTCTCCTTTAACCTGTGATTCCCAGGACAGCCAGGGCTATGTAGAGGAGACTATAACTCAAAACAAAACAAAATAAAACAAAATGACAATAACAAAAAATTTGCTATTTTGTTGAAGACATCCCCAAGATCATTATTCTTCATGAGTACTTTCAGTGGCCATAGACTGTTCCACCATCTGTACATGTAAGAATTCTGTTATCTTGCTTTCTATTGGACAGTGTACTGTTCTGGCTTTTGTGGTTCAGGGTATGTCTATTAACGTCTGTCTAAATGTGAGCTATGGCTTCCTAGATAATTTGTATCAGAGTATTCTCCTACAAGTTTGGGTACAGACTTAGAAAATCTACTTATTTTTATAAACTGTGAAAATAGCTTTCATTAATTCCCAGATACGTATTTTGAGCCATTTAAGAATTAATCCTTGGCATCAGACTAGTCCACCGTACCATGGAACATTCCTGATCCAATTTTCTCCTTGGTCCCACCGAAGACTAATGCTGATGCTGCCCATTGGCTGCCTTTGCCTACTGCATATCCAGAAGCCCACAGACTCCTGGCTCCTTAGGGTCAGAGCTGGAGTGACAGTGATGCTCCAGCCATGTTCTCTGGTCTATGCCTTGGTGCTGCTCTGCCAAAGATTTGCTTGCCCAGGTGTCAGGGTCTCCAGGTCCTGAGTCATGTGTAGGCTGTGCTAGCTGTGGCCACTCTAACCCTCAAGATCCTCTGATGGGGAAGTACCATCATGGAGACCTAGCATGCAAGCAGGGTCAGTGGCCTGCAGAGAGGGTGCCATGGTGACCATCATTACTATTCTGCTTTTATCAGTGATATGAAGTACAGAGGACAGTCTATCACTAGAGTACTGGCCATGAGCCCCAGAAACAATACATTAAACCTGGAGGGTCTGTGTTAACAGCTTTTGCCTTGATTTGATACCATTCTTAAGAGTGGCCATTGCTCAGGCTAGATTCACACAACCATGCAAATATGGAGAACCTTCTGCTCTACATGTGCCTGGGAAACAGTGTCCTGATCAAGTCTACCTTTGCAGGCCTCCAACTAACATAGTTCCCTAGTTTTGTTTGTTTCGCTTTTCATTCTGTTGTGCTTTGATTTATTTATTTATTTTAAAATGGGATCTTCTGAGGCCCACACTGGTCTGGAGCTTGTTAGGTAGCCAAGGGTGACCTTGGACTTCTAATCTTCCTGCCTCTACCAATCAATGCTGAGATCACAGACCTACCAACATCCCTGGCCTTGGGATTCTGATTTTGCAGTTTGCCCTCCCTGCATTCACAGAGTAAACCCCATGTTCCCAGAGTGGGTGTCCACTGTGACTGTGACCTTGGCCTATACTTCCAGTCTTGGTGTCACAGAGCAAGCAGGAGTTTACAGACCTTAGGGCAAGGGCAGGCAGAGGACAGGCTACTGGGAGAGGCCATCAGGAGGGTTGAAGGCAGGTAAAAATCTGTCTTCTAGAAGCTTCTTAGGGATTTATTTTCTCCCAGTGCCCTGGGGCAAGCAGGGCAGGCTGTAGGACCACCAGGCAGAGGACCCTAGGCTGCTTGGGCTAAGAGGAGGGTGCAGCAGCATTGGCCTGTGTGGGTCATAGAACCCCTCCTCCCTGCTTCACCTCATTACCTTCCTTTGCTGGTGTTCTTCTCATTTGCAGCGTGGACCTGGTCCATGCTCAGATTCATGTATCTGAGGGCCGGAGCCTGCCTGACCTGGGCCTGCGGCAGGAGAACATCCGCATCAATGGCTGTGCCATTCAGTGTCGAGTAACCACGGAGGACCCTGCACGCAGCTTCCAGCCTGACACTGGGCGCATTGAGGTAGGTGATGTATCAAAAGTGTGACACCAGCTCCAGCCTGGGCTGAGATTCTTCACAGCCTCTCCATGGTGCTCAGGTTGTCACCCAGGAGTCCAGGTGCAGCTGCTTAGAGAACATGGGAACCCAGTACTGTCCTAGAGTAAGGAAAGAGCATTCCACAGAAAGCTAGCAGAAAACCAACAGATCACCTGGGAATAGGGGCAGACCAGCTAGGGACAGTTGTGGGTCCCCATATGTGAAGCTTTGTTCCTGGTGCCCTGCTGGTCTCTACCCTGCCTTCTGTTAGGGGTAGGTCTGGCAAGGCAAGACCTTGTGGGGAGCAGAGGATTGTGGTCTCTGTGGTAGCACGAGTCAAGCAGAAGGCGGCCCCTTGGACGTAAGCAAGAGTTCTTCAGAGGGCAGTACTGAGGGACTGAGAAGTTCACCTCAACTCTGCCCATTGTCCTCATCAGGGTTGGCGCCTTTGGGCTAAGCTGTCTGTCCCTTGCATTTCTTGTCTGTGGCTCCAGCCTGCTCCCTCCCCATGCATGTTTGCAGCACTGCCTACTGGTCAGGGGATGCAGGACATCAGAGGCACTCAGGGCTGGCACTGGTGTCAAGGGTACAGGTGCAGCAGCGATGAGCATGAACCAGACTCCAGAAGTGCAAAAATGTCCAAAAGTAGCATGAGTGAGTAATATGGCCGGGATGGGGTGCTAGGTCAGTTATGATGACCTTGAGAGCTCCAGGGTTCCCATAGATGACCACCAGTGTTCCGTTCTGAGTCCCTAGGTAGGGCAGCCTTGGGCTGGTGCAGCCTTATAGCCCTGGTGGGAAGGGGCAGCTGATGGCCTGGGGCTCAGAAGCTGGCTCCTGGGCTATACTGTTCCTCTCCACCTCCGTGGCCAGGGCCTGACTTTAGAGTCGGTCACCACAAGGTATTTTTAGTTGGTGGTTCCTGCACACAGCTGAGTGTCCATCCTTAAATATTGCATGAAGTTCTTCTTTATTGAACACAGCTTGTGCCCTTAGCAGCCGAAGGGTGATGCTGAGGGTGTTCCCAGGCCAGTCCCCCTGGCCTCCTCTCCCTTGATTTCTCTGTGAACCTCAGCTCCCTCACCTGCCCAATGTCTGTCCTGAGCACTCACCTGTGTGTGCAAGTATAGGTACCCCAGATAGCCCAGCCCCATCTTTGTCTGGCATTTCCCCTCTACTTGCCTCCTGTGTTTCCTGGATGAGCTGGGTGTGCCATCTCCCTGTCTCCTTCCTTCTCAGCTCTTTCTCCCACCCTCCCCTTCAGGAAGAGGGAGTGTGAATAGATACTGAGTCCTTCTCCTTCCTTTCTCGTTAAAAACAAAGCAAAACAAAAAAAATGCCAATAAAAACAAAACATCCAGAAGGTAATGGCGCACACCTTTAATTCCAGCACTCTGTGAGTTTGAGGCCAGCCTGGTCTAGAGTGAGTTTCAGGACAGGCTCCAAAGCTACACAGAGAAAGCCTGTCTCAAAACAAAACAAAAAGCCTGAGTGTGGTGGTACACACCTGTGACTTCAGCACTCAGCAGGCTGAAGCAGGAGAGTCATCATGAGTTCAAGGCCAGCCTAGGCTACATTGTAAGTTCAGGCTGGCCTGAGCTATGTAGTGGTGTTTCAAAACCTGGAAGGAAAACAAACCAAACAAAGCCTTCCTTGCTCAGTCCACCTGTCTCCTTGTCTTGCTTGTGGCCCTGTGGTTTGTGTGCTTCTGTCTGTCCCAGGGCTATTCTGCCAGAGTCTGCTTTAGCTGCTTCATCCCCAGTGAGAAACTGATAGTGCGTATTGCTTGCTGCTCCTGGAATGATGGTGGTCACAGAATGGGTCTGCAAGGAGGGAGGGTGAGGCCGGGCAGGAGGTAGGTCGGTGGGATCTGGCCCCTTCCCACCTAGGCTGCTGACTGGGCTGTGCGTGAACTAGGAGCCTTGCCAGGCATGTCCTCCCCTATCCCCTCCTTGTTGCAGCACAAGAGTGAATTCATGGGACTCAGAAGGGCTGTAGCCTGGGTCTACTGGCAGAAGTAGGAACTTGACTGATCAGGGATGGGCTGTCTGGGTACCCTTGAACTCAGCCCTCCAGAGGTCATGCTGGGAGCCCAGTTTACCCCCAGTTTCCATCCCAGCCACTGACTTGGTTTTCCTTCTGGCGACAGGTTTTCCGGAGTGGTGAGGGCATGGGTATCCGCCTGGACAATGCCTCTGCCTTCCAGGGGGCTGTCATATCACCGCACTATGACTCTCTGCTTGTCAAAGTCATCGCCCACGGCAAAGACCACCCCACAGCTGCCACCAAGATGAGCAGAGCCCTGGCTGAGTTCCGTGTCCGAGGTGTAAAGGTGAGAGGTGCCTTCCGCTGCCTTTGCCCACAGTGGGTCCATGTGGTCACGTACTAACAAGGGGCAGGTGTGCTGCCTGTCTTGTCCTCGCCTTGCTTTACTGAGGTGGCTCTTAGCCTCAGTGGCACAGTAATCTCTTCTAGCTGTTCTCAGACTGCTGGTGCCAGGACCCTGCTGGGTCTCTGTCTAAGTCTGGATCCCTGAGCAGATGAGGTCAGACCCTCTGCCAGTTCCCAGCTCTCCTGGCCTGGCATCTGGAGCGGCAGATGCTTCAGCGTAGCCAAGAAACATATGATGAGGAACAGGGCTCTGGCCACAGTGGGTACCTGACAGCAGGGCCCTCGAGGTGCCCATTACCTCCTTGTGGGCTGTTTGTAACTAGTTCCTGCAGCTGGAGACAAATTCATAGCTGAGAAATGTTATTCTGTCCTTTGAAGCCCCATATCCTGTGGGGCACCCTTGGGCATGGGCTTAGACCCACAGCCCCTATTGGGTTCCCCCCTCCTCTTCTAGAAGCTCCATGGGGTGCTCTGGCCATGTGGGCAGTCCTGGGTGCTGGCCTCCTCCTATTATTTGTGACCTCTTCCAGACCTTGATTGCTGTTCAAGCTTGATGGCTCATGGGCCCACTGTGACAGTGCTGTCCCTGTAGTGGCCAGTCATTTTTCTCTGTTTATAGGTCCTGTCAGTGACAGTGGGCTCAAAGACCTTTTGGAAAATCTTGTGGGCAGAAGGGATGTTTTGAGCCTGTCCTGTGGGGTGGGGCAGAGCAGCCTGTCTCCCACAGCCCATCTTGAGAAGGGTCAGTGTTTTCTAGATGCTAGGGTCTGCATTCTGCTGTTCAGAGCTCACAGGCTCTGTTGAAGTCCCTGTCACCCTGAGGGCAGAGGTATGCTGTAAAATCAGCTCCCTACATCCTGGATTCACTACCTCATGCTCCGGAGCCTGTCTCTCCTGTGGCTAACTAGGGATGAGAAGGGTCTTGGGGTACACATTGGGCTGTCCCCAGGTTTGAGGTTGTGCCCTGATACCTCTGCTTATTTTTTTCACCCTTTATGCCAGGTACCCTGAGCTACTCAACCTTACACACCTGTCCTATATCCCAGTGGGCTCAAGATCCCAGCATCCTCTTCCAAGGGTGAGAACAGGGACAGCAGCAGGATCTGGGGCTTGTGTCTGTCCCTTCCTGCCTACACCCTCTCCTACATGTCTCCCATCTCTCACTTATTTCCCTCAAGGGCCTTAAACTAGCATTTCTCTAGGTCCTGTCCAGGTTGTTTTGGTGCTAGGAGGAGACTGGGTGTGTGTAAGCTTGGCTGCACACTGTGGACACACGGTAGAATGCTCCTCAGGCTGCATGGCAAGTCTGGGATGCCAGCGTCTACTGCACTTTCATTAAGCACAAGTGTGTAGGGCCAAAGCAGCTCACTGCCAACAGGCTGTGGGGCCCAGCCAGGCACCACCCCACCCAGCACACCAAAGCCAGCTTTCAAGAGAAGCCCAGCATACAGCTGTGAATCTTACAGCAGCTGGGTGGTGCCATCTCACACAGGACCTTCTCATCAGTACTGGGCTCATGCCTGCCTTCAGGCAGGGTTAGCAGATAGCAGCTTTTGACTACTGCCCTGGGCTTCCTACCTCTGCTGGGCCTGGCAGCTTTAGCTGTGACACCTGTACTAGGCTGTGTGCCTCTAACAGCCTCCCTCCTTCCCTCCCTTCCAGGGACCAAGCAGAATGAGACCAAAGACCTACACCGAAGTGTCCCCAACAATTTTATTATAAATAGAAACAAGACTCCCTCTTGGTGGCTGCAGCCCCTGCCTTGGTGGCTCTGAGCACCTGTTGGTGGGACCTGTCCCTTTAGTCTGGAGGCCAAAACCAAGGAAAGGGCTTGCTGTCCCACCAAGTACTTGGGGAGCCTGAGGTACTGAGGATAAAAAGCAGAGTGGGGCCCAGGGCCGTGCTGCCCACCCAGGCTGGGTGCTGCCACCTGGGCCCAACAGTGGCACTGCTCCTTCCTCAGGGCACGAGAGGCTACCCTTCCTGTCACACCACACTCTCCTCCAGCCGCTCTGTACTGCCCCCCACACCCCGGCACCCAGCTCCCAGCAGCCCCCCATGTACAGAGTGGCTCCGCCGGGCCCAGGCTCCTCCCAGGCGCCTAGCATACCCGTAGCACCCACCAGTGTCTCCCAGGTCCAATGAACAGCTGCGCTGGGGACGGGGTGGAGGGCTCCGTGGTGGGTGGCTCTTGGGCATGGGGCTGGTGCCACCATTGGTCTGGGATTGGACATGGCTGAGTTTGAGTGGGAGGCGGCCATTCCCAGCTCCCCGGCCCCGAACCAGCAAGGCCACAGTGAAGACCAGTAAGGCAGCCACTAGGACCCCCCCCACTGCCACAGTCAGGGTCCCGCCCAATACATGGGCCTGTAGGGCATGGCACAGGGGTGTGGCTGGTAGCGTAGAGAAGTGGGCACAGCCCAGCAGTCTGGTGGCTGTGAGGTCGGAAGGCCCAGCAGCAGGTGACAGGGCCAGCAGGCAGAGGTCGTAGTCAGCACCAGGAACCAGGTGCTTCAGCAGGAAGTGGTGACTGGAGGCTGGTACGATCCTGCAGGCAAGGGCAGGTGGTCAGAGCCCCAGGGTGGGGTACAGTCCCCATTCCCATCTTTCATGTTTTCCCTAGACAGCCCCTCAGGCCTGTAAGACTCTGTCAACACAGGCCTGTGCTCCCTCAGGAAGGCAGAGACGATGACAAGCATCTGTGTCACTGCACAGACGGGTGTGTGCACTAAATAGGCCTCAGGCAATAGGAGTTGGGGCAGGGTAGCACCAAGCAGAGACTGAAATACCCTAGGGTGGGGGGCAGGTGCTTCAGCAGATACCCAAGCTCCTATTACTGATGGTCAGGAAGGCTGGTGCATACACAGCACACCTGAGGCCTCCTTTCTCTGCCCCAGGCAGCAGGCCCAGCCATGCTCCAAGAGTTTAGAAATAGAGGAGGAGCAGGCACAGGCCCGGAGGGGGAACAGGCAGGACTTGGGGGATAGAGGGTCAGCAGGGAGGCACTGTGAACAAAGCAGGCTGAAGGGCGTGTGCAGGCCCATCCTCACCGGTAGATGAGGGTCTCATCCTCGCTGCTGTTGTACTGGATTTGGAACATCCACACTGGGTCAGCTGGCCGCCCTGGGCCCCAGCTCACCAGGCCAGAGGTGGCAGTCACCTCCGTCACTTGCACGACTGGCTCAGACTCTAAAGTCCCCTCGCCTTCGGCAGCAGTTCTAGCAGAAGCAGCAATGTCTGAGGGTCCAGGACGGCCTCCCTCAGCACTGGTGTTTCCACCATGGGGCAAGGCCAACACCCGGAGCTCTACTCGGGCTGTGGCCTCACCAGCAGGGTTAGTGGCAATGCAGGTATAGGCTCCTGCATCTCCTGCACCTGTCACCCCAATCTCTAGGGTCCCGTTGGGGAAAGCCCAGGCTCGAGAGGAATTGCCAACCAGCCGGTCATCAGGGCCAACCCAGTGCATGGTAGGCACAGGATCACCAAGGGCCCTGCATCGTAGAGTGGCCCGCTGGCCCTCTAGCACCCACAGGCGCTGTGTGTGGCGGGCAATCAGTGGAGGCTCACAGGAGAACTCTCCCTCAGGCACTGCCCAGAAATAGCGGCCTGCCAGGGTTGGTGGAGAAGCGCAGGTTTCCAGGTCATCAGGCCGGGCCAGCCGCCGCAGCCACAGCAGCTCACAGTTGCAGTGCAGTGGGTTCCCGCTGAAGCTCAGCACGAGGGGGGAAGGGGAGGCCTCGGCGTCCCGACCGCGCGAGAAGAGTGGATCAGGCGCCAGTGTGGCCAAGCGGTTGGAGGTGAGGTCAAGGCGGGAGAGTTGGCTAAGCTGGGCAAAGACACCTGGGGGTAGTGCATCGATGAGGTTATGGTCCAGGTTAAGGGTATGCAGGGCAGGCATGGCACCTATGCCGGCCCAGGGAACCTGCCGGAGATTGTTATAGGACACATCCAGGTCCTCCAGGCTGTCGAGGAAGTCATCAAAGGCCCCTGGAGCAATGCGGCCTAGCTGATTGCCACTGAGAATGAGGTGCTGCAGGTTGACAGGTCCCCGAAGGCTGCTGCTGCCCAGCTCCACCAGCCTGTTGCCATCCAGGTGCAATGAGCGCAGGCTCTCCAGGTCCCCAAAGGAGCGGGCCCCAATGCGGGTGATGGCATTTCGAGACAATGTTAAGTCCACCAGCCCTGTCATGTTGCGGAAGTCAGGTGGTCCCAAAGCCTGGATGAAGTTGTCAGCCAGGCGCAGTTCAACTGTGCGCCGGTCCACGTTGGGTGGCACAAACAGCAGGCCTCGGTGGGCACAAAGGGTGCTGAGCGACTCCGACAGGTTCTGGCACACGCAGGGCAGAGGGCAAGCGGCAGCTCCACTGGCCAGCAGCAGCAATAGGAGCGGCGGGGCCATGGTGAGCGCCCTGTGGGAAAGGGCCACAGCCCCAGGCACAGGTGGGGTTAAGGCAAGTGCCCACTTGTGCCTAGGGCACGGTCCCAGGAACCAGTTTCCAGAGTCTTGGCTGGAAAGGGTTGGGTAAGAGGCTCAAGGAGGACCCCAGGGAGAAAAGATGGCTGGGGCTGCTGGCTCAGGCCCCCCCAGAGTAAAGGTCACATTTCCCAAGCAGTTGAAGAGAGTCCAGGTACCAGGGACAAGGTGAGGCATGAGGCAGGAAGTGGAGGAGGGCCAAGAGCAGGGAGGGTCCCGGAACTTCCTTCAGGCATCCTCGGAATGGCCAGCCCCCTCCCCCCTCCCCGCACCTTCCCCTTCGTGGCTGAGGACTGCGTGTCCGTCCCCCCCCCCAAAAAAAAACCCCTGGCGTGGACTGTGGCTCCTCCCCGGGCTGGCCACCCGCTGTACCCTGCCCGGGCGGGGGAGGGGGCTCACCTGGTGTCCGTCGCTCAGGGGGCGCGGGCCGGCCTCCCCGCGGGCCCAGCCGGCCTCTGCCGACTCCAGGCCGCTCTCTTGCCGGGGGGAGGCCCAGCCCGCCAGCCGCGCACCCTCCGACCCATGGCGCTCGGGCCCTCGGCCCCGGCTCTCCCGACACCTTTTCTCCGTGCCGTTCGCGGCGGCGGCGGCGATAGGCAGGCGGGTGCGCGCGGGCGGACACGCGCGCCGCGGACACGCACGTGGAGGGCGGACCGGGAGGGGCACGGAGATCCACCCGGGCCCTAGCCCGGCTCCCGAGGTCACGGGGACACGCGGTCACTGCAGCGCCCACGGGTGGCACCCAGTCACGCCCGAGGCTCGGCCAGGCCCGTTGCGCTGCCCCTCAGCGCTGCCGCAGCGCACTCACCCTGGCACGGGCGCGCGCCCCCGGCCACCCTGGCGCCCAAGCATCCTGCACCGCTCAGGCAGGCGCCGCGGCTCTGCAGACAACCAGACAAAGCGCCAGCTCGCAGGCCCCTTCACCATCTCCCGGAGACGGGTCTTTGTCACATGTCTCTGGGCACCCTCCCCAACACGCCCACATATGCCCACACACCCACACGTCCCCGCACCCACGGGCAGGGCTGGGCGCAAACCCGCACAGTTGCTGGGACCCTCGTGTTCACAGACACACACTGAAGGTCACAACCGTTCTGCATCACCGAGTCACGTGAAGGATCCCCCCACAGGCCGGGGCCCTGGGGGCTCGGGTGGCGCCCCCAGCAGGGCTTCTGCGGGTGGGGCCTGAGGGCTCTGCCACGGGACCAGCGTCGCGCCCCGCCCCACCGTGCCCCTCCCTCCTCTGCTCGGTCCCCCTCCCGCCCTGCCCAGCGCTCCCCAGCCAACCGGCCTCCGCCTCCAGCCCGATTGGTCTGCGCTGCTCGGTTTCCCAGCAGGCTGGCGGTGGCACGCTGTTTGAAGCTGTGCGTCAGTGGTCCTCTCCGAGTCGCTGCTCCGCCCCCCCCCCCCCCCCCCCCCCCCCCCCCCCCCCCCCCCCCCCCCCCGCCCCACTCCCGCGAGTCTTCTTAAGAAGTATGGCCCGAACGGTCAAGGATGTGAAGTGGCCTCAGAGTCCGGGCTTGGGTGAGAGTGCTGAGGACTCAGAACCAGGTTGGGTATCGCGGTTCTTGTTTGTGTCCCCCATCAGGAGTGGTTCACCTAGTTGGCATTGAAGTTGTCACCTCCTACGGGGCATCTCCTTGCCCTTAGTCTACCTGCGTCCCTTCTTCCTATTCCTCTCCCTCCATATCTGAGTCTCAGGAGCACGCGGATGGCAGCGGGTGGCAGGAATGCAGGGGGATAAAGATTGGATTCTAGTCCTGCGCAGCCTTGAGCAAGCTTCTGGTGGAGACCCAGGGCTGTTAATTGCCTGTATTATTCACACCTAAGGGAATAGGAAACCGTGCAGCTTGAGGGGCTTAAGTTCTTGCAGCCGGAAGCCACTGCCTGGATTGTTGTTGCTGGGACACCTCAACTTTTGCAAAACAATTTGGATCTTTAGTCTGATCAGCTGTGATGTGAAGCGGTGTCAGATACTTTTTCTTCCCCTAAAGAGTTTCTTTCACTCCAAACATACACGAGTTCTAGCATCTGCCATGTGTTGCCCTGTGCTGGGAGCCAGGTGGTTTCTGGTTCTGTTCCTATCACTATGGAGCTTCCAGTAGAGGCGATGGTGGTAGTCTGGTAGTAGCGAAGGGAAGGAATCTGTGGTGGTGGTCGGAGGCTCTTGATCCATCTTCTGTGCAGCCTTGGGGGCGTCAGCTGCTCTGGTCCCTATTGCTGGTGGGCAAGGCACCCCAACTTGTCCAGTCTATTGGGCAAAGGTGGCAGTGTTGAAGCAGCTCAGGGGAAAGGTGTGGACTGAGCGGAAGGGATTAAGAGTTCAGGGTTTGGGGGCTGCAGAGATGGCTCAGTGGTTAAGAGCATTGACTGCTCTTCCAGAGGACCCGGGTTCAATTCCCAGCATCCACATGGGAGCTCACAACTGTCTGTAATTCCAAGATCTGATACCCTCAGACATAAGTGCAGGCAAAACACCAATGCACATAAAAATAAACATAAAAAAAGTTCAGGGTTTGTCATGGGACAGGGGTCCATTGTGTCCAGTCACAGAGGAATGGGGAAGCCAGGGTATAAGGCAAGGCATCAATCTACCAGATAGCTGGGGAAGACCCAAGAGGGGCAGCACTGGCATATGTTCTGGGGTGAGCAAAGGTGGAGGGTGTGCCCCTGGCAGCTCCAGGGGTTGCCTGGCTGATGGTGAGATGGGGGAGCCACAGTGCCCCAAGGTCGTCTCTTCCCTCCCTCGAGCTGCACAGTGACCCCTCTGCCTTTGTCTTGCAGACCAACATCCCCTTCCTGCAGAACGTGCTCAACAACCAGCAGTTCCTAGCAGGCACTGTGGACACCCAGTTCATTGATGAGAACCCTGAGCTCTTCCAGCTGCGGCCCGCACAGAACCGAGCCCAGAAGCTGCTACATTACCTCGGTCTGCCCACCCTTCTCCCTCCTGACTTTTCCTTGTCTCCCACTCCATAGCCCTGCCCTTGTTAAGGTCCTGTACCTCCACATGGCCCTTAATAGGTTTCTGCTGCCTGGACCTAAGAGGCTTGAGTGTTCTGGGGAGAGTCTCCATCCCGAGCCTACCTATTCACAGCTGCCCTTGACATACTGCCCACTTCCTCCCCAGGACATGTCATGGTGAATGGCCCCACCACGCCAATCCCTGTCAAGGCCAATCCCAGCCCTGTGGACCCCGTTGTTCCTGCAGTGCCTATAGGTAGGTGAGATCCCTTTTTACCAACCCTAGGGTGTAATGGCTGATTGCTACCCACAGGATAGGCATTGATGTTCTTGTCTGCCCTAGGTCCACCCCCCGCTGGCTTCAGAGACATCCTTCTGCGAGAGGGGCCAGAGGGCTTTGCCCGAGCCGTGCGGAATCACCAGGGGCTGCTGCTGATGGACACAACCTTCCGGGATGCCCACCAGTCACTGCTGGCCACTCGAGTGCGCACACATGATCTCAAAAAGATTGCGCCCTATGTTGCCCACAGCTTCAACAGGCTCTTCAGCATGGAGAACTGGGGAGGTAGCTGGAGGGGGGCTGGGATGTTGGACAGTGCTAGCAGGAATGGAGTGCCCAACTCAGAAGGTCAGGACACTAGGGACAGAGAGACAGCAGCCGACTCCTGCTGGAAAAGCCCAGTGCTTGAGGCTGCAGGGCTGGGGTGTAGGCCCTGTCCTGGGTAGTTTGAGGGCAGCAGGGAGCTCATCAATGCATGCAGGGTCTCAAATGGGTCTGAGTATCCTTGAGCATCAGTGGAGGGAGAGGCTGGGGGAGCTGGGAGTGAGGGGGCCATGGAGGGTCCTCGTTGACATGTGGAGTGACCAATCTCTCTGTTCCTGTCCAGGAGCCACATTTGATGTTGCCATGCGCTTCTTATATGAGTGCCCCTGGAGGCGGCTACAGGAGCTTCGGGAGCTCATCCCCAACATCCCTTTCCAGATGCTCCTGCGGGGGGCCAATGCCGTGGGCTATACCAATTACCCTGACAACGTGGTCTTCAAGTGAGCCTGGGTCGGCTGGGACCACATGGCAGTGGGCTCCAAAGTGTCTTTGACTACACCCTATGGGGACCAAACACAATTGCAGAGGCATAGCAGGCAGGGCTTCTGGGTCTCCATGGCAGCAAACAGTGAGGGAGATGACTTGTCCCAGGAATCACAGTGTGGAACTGGGGTTGGAACCCAGGCCTTAGGGCTCTGCTCAGTGTCCTCCCTCAGCCACCACGCCTTTGCCAAGAATCTCACTAACTCTCCAGGCTCAGGCTGGACAACTCTGCCAGTGACTGTCACCCCTCCTGGCCCAGGCTGGGCTGGAAAAGGCCTTGTTTACACTTTGAAGCCCCTACTCCTACCAGGCAGACTTCATCCCCTGGGAGCTAGGAGCTAGAAAAGGAAGTGCAGGAAGGATTCACCTGTTTTCTCACCTGCCAGGTTCTGTGAGGTGGCCAAAGAGAATGGTATGGACGTCTTCCGAATCTTTGACTCCCTCAACTACTTGCCAAACATGCTGCTGGGCATGGAAGCAGCGGGCAGTGCTGGGGGCGTGGTGGAGGCTGCCATCTCGTACACCGGTGACGTGGCTGACTCCAGCCGCACTAAATACTCGCTGGAGTACTACATGGGCTTAGCTGAAGAACTGGTGCGAGCTGGCACCCACATCCTGTGCATTAAGGTGCCAGGGCTGCTTGCCTATCTCTTCCTCTCACCCTCCCCACCTTACCCACCATGGCCTGCAGCACAGTAACACATCCCATCCCTCCTCACCATGTTTCTTTCTCCTCTTCACTTTTTAGGACATGGCAGGGCTACTGAAGCCTGCAGCCTGCACCATGCTGGTCAGCTCCCTCCGTGACCGGTTCCCCGACCTCCCGCTGCACATCCACACCCATGACACCTCAGGGGCAGGCGTGGCAGCCATGCTGGCCTGTGCTCAAGCTGGGGCTGATGTTGTGGATGTGGCAGCAGACTCCATGTCTGGAATGACGTCACAGCCCAGCATGGGGGCCCTGGTGGCGTGTACCAAAGGGACTCCTCTGGACACAGGTAGGATGAAAGAGCCCGTGGCCACGCCCCTCTCAAAGCTGTAGTCGTAAATAATCCCAGCAGAGTCTGGGACACATAGAATCCAGATGCCTCACTCTGCTCCCACCCAAGTTTGAGATGGGATCTGGGCTAGCCCCGAGTCCTGGAAGGAGCCCCTGCCAAGCTCTCCTAACTCTAGCTTCCCTGCAGAGGTGCCCCTGGAGCGTGTGTTTGACTACAGCGAGTACTGGGAAGGGGCTCGGGGGCTGTATGCAGCCTTTGATTGCACGGCTACCATGAAGTCTGGCAACTCAGATGTGTATGAGAATGAGATCCCAGGGGGCCAGTACACCAACCTACACTTCCAGGCCCACAGCATGGGGCTTGGCTCCAAGTTCAAGGAGGTCAAGAAGGCCTATGTGGAGGCTAACCAGATGCTGGGGGACCTCATCAAGGTGAGCAAGGCTCTTATCTAATGGCCCTGCACACTACACTCCTGCCTCTGTGCCTAGCATTCTTATTACCAGAGATCTTTTCTCTTCAGGTGACACCATCCTCCAAGATTGTGGGGGACCTGGCCCAATTCATGGTGCAGAATGGGTTAAGCCGGGCAGAGGCTGAAGCTCAGGCAGAAGAGCTGTCCTTCCCCCGCTCTGTGGTGGAGTTCCTGCAGGGCTACATTGGGATTCCCCACGGGGGCTTCCCTGAGCCCTTCCGCTCTAAGGTAGGGACAGTGCCTTAGGATGTGAGACAGGGACTGAGTACAAGACCCTGGCCTGACCCTCACCCTCTGCTTTGCTCCTCAGGTGCTAAAGGACCTCCCAAGAGTAGATGGGCGGCCTGGAGCCTCCCTCCCTCCCCTGAACCTGCAGAAGCTGGAGAAGGACCTGATCGAGCGGCATGGGGAGGAGGTGACCCCAGAGGATGTTCTCTCTGCAGCCATGTACCCTGATGTCTTTGCCCAGTTCAAAGACTTCACGGCCACCTTTGGTCCCCTGGATAGCCTCAATACCCGCCTCTTTCTTCAAGGACCCAAAATTGCAGAGGAGTTTGAGGTCAGTGGTTCTTGTGTTTGTCCACACTCAGCCCCAAGCACTACAGCAGCCCTGCCAGACAGCCCAAACTTGGTTCTCACAGCCTTGTGGAATTTAGAGCAGAAATGGTCCTTGTGTGACCAGAGGCTAGGCCTTTACACATGGAACTAAGATCCAGGTTGTATAACTTCCCTTGTCGGAACCCTGCTCTCCTGACTCTCTCCCCAAATTTGATCTACCTTTTCTGCAGGTGGAACTGGAACGGGGCAAGACACTGCACATCAAAGCCCTGGCAGTGAGTGACCTGAACAGGGCTGGCCAGAGGCAGGTTTTCTTTGAACTCAATGGGCAACTTCGGTCCATTCTGGTTAAGGATACCCAGGCAATGAAGGTACAGTACCCTCAGGGCCAGCCAGGTGGCAGGGCTGGGCCTGACCTGCTGTCTCATGTCATCTCTGTCTTGTTTGCAGGAGATGCACTTCCATCCCAAGGCTCTGAAAGATGTGAAGGGCCAAATTGGGGCCCCTATGCCTGGGAAGGTCATAGACATCAAGGTGGCAGCAGGAGCCAAGGTGGTTAAGGGCCAACCCCTCTGTGTGCTCAGTGCCATGAAGATGGAGACTGTGGTGACTTCGCCCATGGACGGCACTATCCGCAAGGTTCACGTGACCAAGGACATGACACTGGAAGGCGATGACCTCATCCTAGAGATCGAGTGATCTTGCTTCAGAGTGGCAGCCTGGCCAACCCTACCCCAAACCTCCCAACAGAAGCGGTGCAGCCAGGGCAGGCCCAGGCCAGCCGGTACCTGAGAGCAGGAAGGCCAGGCCCTTGAGGTCCTGTCCCATGGGACAGTACACACTCTACCTGCAGTGGTCCATTCCCTTGGTCATTTGTCCTTTCCTTATGGACAGGCAGTTGCTCATATTCTCATCTCTTGCCAAATAAGGGGCTGCTCCTTGTGGGAGACTACAGGTGTACAGCAGGTGGCCTTGGGACCTGGGGGAGGTGGTTTAGGGGTTCTACCTCTGGGGGTAGGGGGAAGACCTAATTCGCAGGTCCTGGGAAATTTCCTCAATAAAAGTGGCCTTCCCTTGCCCTCCACACTAGGTCATGACAGTCTACACCATCCCTAGTGCTGTCTCCAACCCAGGGCAGTGTGGGTGGGGTTCTCTCAAATTCCCATGAGATCTAGGTCAAATCTGTTTTACGTTAAAACTTCCTGGATCTCAGGAAAGTGGGCGCCTGCAGCCTGCCCGCCCAGTGTTCTCAGGGTCCTGGCACCTGACTCTGGGGAAGAACAAGTCAGTGGGCCTAGGCTGCATCCTCTCTGGACCCCAAGATCTAAATATTCTACCTACCCCCTCACCTCCCAAGTGCCAGCTTCTATACAGGCTGGAGGTGAGAGGCGCTCTGCAGGGAGGCAGCCATGTCACAGCCAACCTTAGGGCAGGGGAGGCACTGGAGAAATGAGTCCATGCCTCTTTTCTCTCAAGCACCAGCTCTAGGGAACAGGTTTCAGAACCATCTTGAATGTGGGAGACTTAAAAGGAAAAAGGGCTAGCCAGGAAAACAAGAACTACTGTAGAGTAGTGAACAGGTAGAAGCCTGGGGCCCTAAAGAACCTTGAGTTGCTGTGTTGCTTGGCAGAGTCCTTGCCACTCTCAGTGCTGTGTGCTTTGTCCTGGGTGCAGCAGAAGGACAGTAGTGCAGTAGAACCAGAAACCTCTACTCCTGGGAGGCAGAGAAGCATCCTCTGTGCTCTGGACCTACATCCCTGTGTAGAATGAAGTTCTGGAGCTACCCTCCACCAGCTCTTAGGACACAGGTCAGAGCTGTGGGTCTTACTCCCTGACCTCAATAGCAAAGGTGCAGGCCCCACGATGGGATGGGCTGGGTTTCCACCTGGTACCTGACAGCCACAGGAGCCCAGGAGAGAGTGAACCACAGCCTTGGCAGCTAAGGGCTCCCATCCTCTGCTGTTGGTTGGGACCTGTTTGCCAGGCTCACCTGCCCAGGTTAGCAATGTTCAAAGCAGCCAAGAGAGGGAGTGTACATAGTCCCAAGTGTTGGCTTGAGTCCTCACCAAAATCCAAGTACATGGATTCCCAAAGGTTCAAGACAATGTTACCCAAGTTAAAATCTCTTTAATATCCCAATACAAAGTCTTGATGCAAAAAGACAATGAGAAAACCCTGGGAAGTTAGGAGGGTTTTATAAATAAACCCACTGAGCAGCTTTCCGGGGGGGAGGGGGGCAAAGAGAAGCAGTAGTCCAAAGAGGGAGTTGCACAGCTCCTAGGATTTGTCCTTGTCCCCTCATGTCCAGCTGCTCCTCAACCCCTCTGTGAGAGAGGCTGTACCCTTTGGATATCTGCTACTTTCTCTTGGTCCCTGGGGTTTAACTAGCTCTGGCTTCAATCCCCTACAAAAATTCCTGAGATCTCGGGGACCCCAGCCAGCCCTGCCCTTGCAGTATTCCTTGATAAGGAGGGGCTGGAGAGCCCGTCAGAGTTCACTGGAGTGTACACAAGAGTGATGGTCAGGAGCACAGTAGGGTCTCTGAGGCTCCTGTTCGTTCCAAAAGCACACAAAGGGGAAGGCTGCCGTAGAGCTTGGGGTCCGTCAGGGGCTGAAGCAGAAGCAGGAAGAGTCCCACACCAAGAGCATAGCCTGCCAGCAGTGGCCACTTCTGTGGATGCTCCAGGGCTGCGCACACGGCAGGGAAGCCCATGTAGTTGCAGAAGGAGTGGCAAAGAACTGGCCCGATCAGGTGTCCTGGAGAGGGAGACGGTGTGAAATATGAAACAGCCCCACCACTTCTGGCCCCCATGTCATAACCTTTCGGACCTTAAAAAGCTCAGGGCCCTGGCTCAGTATGCTTCAAGGACTGTGCTAGAAGAAACTGTCACATTCACAGTACCCCCTTCTCCCACCCTCATCTGTGGGGCCCTGAGGACCAACCTGTGCGGATGAAGAGGAAAGCTGTGTAAGCACCGAAGACAGCGGTGTAGGAGAACTGGAACGCTGGAGACGGAGGCTGCGAGTGACTACACCTGCATGCCCACCCTGCACATCCCACAGCCAGAGACCACCCTTTCCCCTTGACAGTGGCTGCCTGCCCACCATCTATGGCTGTTCTCTGTACCCCACTTCCCATGACCAGTGGTCCCATTCAACATTTATAGCCCCGTGTTTCCAACTCTTTCTGTAGAGTGGCTGTCAGGCATACCATAACACCCAGCCCCCAGCTGCCCCGGGCAAGCTCCCCAGGCTCACCTGCAGACAAGAAGATACTCCCCACGCTGCTTTGGCGGAAACGTAGCTGCTCAATAATGTGATGAAAATGGGCTGGGAGGAAGGTGAAAACCACATCGTATTCCTCTGGCCTGCTATCTAGCTCACCCCAAGCCCCATTTTCAGCCCTCATGCTGGGAACATCTTCACTGGACCAGTTAGACTCACCAACTCCAAAAAAGAGTGGGCAGGTGAACACAGCAGGACCCAGACCTGTGCATGGCGCTAACATGGGCAGCATACAAGCCCGGAACACCAGCTCCTCTGTCAAGGGTGCAATAACTTGGTTTCGTAGCCAGCGCATGTCTGTGAGGCAGCGGGCCCAAGAACGAGGGGCTAGGGTAAATATTCAGGATAAATAATGAGTGCCTAGTTACTAAAAAGAGGGACCTTACCACCCGGGAGGCCCTCTCCCACAGATTTATTCTGGCCAAACTCAGGTCAGGAACCTTGAGGATCAGAATGGGGAAGGGAACAAATCTCAGCATACATAATCACAATGTCTTGAGATACAGTTGACAATAGTAAGGGAAGGGAACAGTAGATGAGGGAGTACGTAAATTTAACCAAGGCCATTCTGGTGAAGCCAAGGATGGAAAAGCAGGAGAAGGGGCTTCTGACCCAAATCAAGAACTGTTTTGGGTCCTGAAAGGCCTCCTTGAGTATCATAAATTTACAAGGTACCCAGCAATATGATCCACTTTAGTGGTGAAGAAACACACCCAGAGAGGTGACATCTCGCCTCTTCAGTCCAGGTCACAGCATCTCACTGACTCCTTTCCCCAGTGTCCTGGACTGCCTGTGCCTACCTTTTCCTCAGTCTTGAAGACTCACCCAGGACAACCTTCAGCCCATCTGTCAGGTCACACGGGCAATCCATAGAGAGCTGCATCAGTGGACCCAGGAAAAGGATCTGGGGGCAGAAAGACGGATCAAATGAAAGACTCACCACAACCCAATGACCTTGCTCACATAGTGCCCTTGGTCAGCCTCAGGACCAAGTTTCCTGAGTTCTAGGATTTCCCAGTCATGCACACCAGGGGGCTCAAGGGTCATATCACAATTCCTGTCTGCCAACCTCCAAGGCTGGACACAAGGGCATTTCATTACACTAGTGAACACTGGGTAGGAAAAAGGAAGCAGGACTCACCATAGTTAGCAGCAGGGGCAGCAGAGCTGCTGGGAAAATGCCTTCCAGTCTGAAGCCCATCAGGGTGAGCAGTGATGTGCCTGGCTGAGCCACAGGAAAGGGGGCATCAGTGATGTTCCCTCCCACAAAAATCTTGAATTCTTTCCCTGCTTGCCCTGTGCCCCGCCTCCTTCGCACCTGGATGCCAGTGAGTTCCCGCCAGAGTAGCACGCAGAGAGGGGACAGGCTGGAGACCACCAGGACACTGGTGAAACGCCGCTTGATGACAGCAGGGTGGTCCCTAGGAAGGATCAGTAAATTCAGGGGGCCTGTAGCAGCCACTTGACAATGCGGCCCCATCCCCGTACGGACCAAGCCCCGCCCACAGCTCCGCCTCGCGGGGGCGCGGATTCCGGCCGCGCGCGCAGCCTCCGCACCTGGGCAGCTCGCTCTTCCACACGTAGAGGCTGCCCACGTAGGAGCAGGCGAGGCTGAAGCAGGAGAACACGGACACCCAGCAGCACAGCCCCGGGCCCGGGCCGGTCAGCGCGGTTGACTCGGGCTGCCGCTCAGGCCGCGATACCGACAGTAGGCGCAGCCCGTCCCCGCCCAGCGCCGCCATCACGCCCAGACCCGTGGCGCGCGGCAGTGACGTATATGCGTGGATGACGTCAGGCGGCGGCGCGAGCTGCCCGTGGCCCCGAGGTGCCCCTCCCCTTGCACCATATCGGAGACTGTGCTTGGAGCAACTTTATTGAAATCTAGAAGGCACGACACACGTGTCCCCGGCGCGTTGGCCCGCTGGGCTCCTCAGCGGGCGCTTAGAACCTGCGTCCCGGACTCAGCCACTCTGACAGATTGGCGACCTCTTGCAGCCACAAGTCCTGCGGGAGCAGAGGAGACAGTGGTGAGGACCCAGCGGCAGCAGCCCAGGCCGGCACCCGCCCTGCGCTCTCCGTGGTACCTCCAGGCCGCCCGCAGGGCTCGCTGCGTCTGGCGCCGGGGTCCTGCTTTGGGCCGCTCGGGCCGGCGATTCTCTGGCATTGAGGGAGGCCACAGTGGGCTCGTGGTGGCGTGTGGCGCACTCTGGAGGGCTCGGATCCCTGGCGGGGCACAGAGCTTGCGATTCTAACCTGCCCAGGCTGGGGCTTCTCTTGAGCTTCTTGTTTTCTGCTTGTCCGCTGCTCTCTAGGAGAAGAAAAGTTCATTTCAAATCTTGCTCCCGCAGCCTTGTGCTAGTGCTGCAGAGTCTTGAGGCAGGGGAGCTGGGTGTGGGCATGGTTCTAAATGAGCTCTCCCACTCCATCCTTCCAGATGAAATCTTTCAACTCCTGCCTTCCGTAACTATGGCCCTCAACCCCCGGTCTTAGCTGGACTTTGATAGAGGGCATTAGTAACCCCCCCCCACACCTGATTGTGTACTATGAATTTCAAGCTCCGATTGCTTCGGGCAGAAAGCAACTCAGTCTCTCTGGTGTACTAGGCAGCTGCTACAGAGGCAGCCTTTTGTTGTTGATGTTTAAACAGGCTCTCACGTAACTAAGGCTGGCCTTAAACTGATCACCCTGCTTCTATGTCCCAAGCACTGGGATCACAAACACGAGTCAGCATCTTTAGCCAATGGTTCTTAACCTGTGGGTCACGACCCTTTTGCGTTGAACAGCCCTGTTACAGGGGTTGCACATCAGATATTACGACTCATAACAGTAGCAAAACTACAGTTATTAAGTAGCAATGAAAATAATTTTATGGTTGGGGGTTGCATTGCAGCATTAGGAAGGTTGAGAACTATTTTCCGCTTCTCAGTAACAGATTCATTTGTGGAGGGGAAGGGAATCAAACTCAGGGTCTTGACAAACAGGCAAGCATTCTGCCCCTCAGGTGCAAATTTACAGCGTCTTTGCCGTGACACATTCCTCCTGTTGGCGATCTCGGCCAATAAATGCACTTTCTTTAGAAAAGCTAATGTGCACACTATAATAAGTGCAACGCACAGATTTCCAGTCCTCTCAGGAAGCTTTAAAGTAGGAATACATGATGCTGCTGTTGAAGCCCCACAATCGCTGTGGCAGCCAACCAATCCCAGCAGGGGGCAGCATAGCCTAACTGCAGTGATATAGTTGAACTGCTTCAAGCCACGGTTTTTACTTCTCTGCTTTCAGCCCAGGCGCCTTACCCACATGGGACTGCTGGCCGATAGTCCCATGCCAATCTTCGGTGCTCTGGGTGGAATGCTTTTTCTCTGGAGTCGGGTGCTGTAACAATTAGAAATTCCAAGTGAGTTTGCAGAAGTCTGACGGAGCCTTAGTGAGATGTGTGCCTGGTGGCTTGATTGATTTATAGGGCGTTCTTCACCTGGAACTCCCTCTTCCTCCTAGTTCATCAGTCTCTACTTCACCTCCAACTTTCAAAGCATCCTCCTTCTGTGCAACTCACGCTCTAGCCTTCCCAGCAAGTCTGTTCTTCCCTGGACTTCAGATACTTGTTGACAGTGAAGTATGGCACTGCTCATCATTTTATGTGCATGTGTCCATCTTTCTACTCAAGATTTATTTTAACGTCTATTCGTGAGGACCTATGTGAATTACGTGTGTACATGCGTACATGTATGAGGCCAGGAGACAGTGTCAGGTCCCCCGGAATTTGAATTACATGTTTGTGAGCTGCCTGACATGATTCTGGTCTGCTGCAGATGGTCCCTCTTAAACACAGCCATTTCTCCAGCCCCTCCTTATGGAGTCCCAACTGTCTGGAACTTGATATGCAGACCAGGCTAGGCTTGAACTCACAGAGATCATCCTGCCTTTGCCTCCTGAGTGCTAGGATTAAAGTTGTACATCACAATGCCTGGCCATGTCTGTTTTAAAATAAATAATTGGGGGGGGGGAACAGGGTCTCATATATCCCAGGGCTGACCTTGAATGTCTGATCGTCTGTCTCTCTGGTCATCTGTATGCATATATAAATTATTAAATATAAAAGTTAAAAAGAAATCTTTAAAAATATGAAAAATGAGTACTTGCATAGCTCAAAAGTGCATGAAAGCTCTGGTACAACCCCTAGCACTACGTGTAATCCCAGCATGCAGGAGATGAAGGCAAATGAGTATGAGTTCAAGACCATCCTCAGCTACGTAGGAAGATAAAGGCCATATAAAGATAAAGGTCTTGGATACACAAGAGCCTGCCTCAAAAGCAACAACCAAGCCCTCATCTGCGATTTCTACTTCAAAGAACACCATGGGGAGTGGTAAGTGAAACAGGAGTAGGAGAGAGTGGGCTGAGCTCAGCAGGTGCAGGGCTGGTTTTCAGTGCGGTGGAGTTTGGAAAGGGGACAAAGCACCATGAGATCCTTAGTAGCACCTTTAGAGTTGCACACTTTAAAATGACAAATCAGCCGGGCATGAGCTACGCAAAGGTTCAAACCTTTAGTCCCAGCTCTCAGGAGGCAGAGACAGGTGGATCTCTGATGTGGGATTCCCCTCTGTATGCTCTGTTTTATTGCCAGTGGTTAATAAAAAAGCTGCTTTTGGCCAGTGGCTTAACAGAGTAAAGCTAGGTGGAAAATTTGAACAGAGATGAAGGGAGAGAGTTGGCGGAGTTGTAGAGACGCCATGTAGTTGCAGGAGGAGAAAGACGCCCGCACACCGGTACCAGTAAACCACAAGCCTCGTGGTAAAATATAAAATAATAGAAATGGGTTAATTTAAGATATAAGGGCTAGCTAGCAATATACATAAATGATTGGCCAAACAGTGTTTTAATTAATACAGTTTCTGTGTGATTATTTTGGGTCTGGGTGGCCGGGAATGAATAAGCAGCCTGCGCTTACAGATCTCTGTGAGTATGAGGCCAGCCTGGTCAACAGAGCAGGTTCCAAGACAGCCATGGCTACACAGAGAAACCCTGTCATGAAAGACAACAAAAAAGGTAAGTCCTGCATAAGAATTACATCACAGTAAATACATTCTATAATACACTGCTTTTTCTCTCCCCCCCCCTCCCGACAGTCTCACGACATAGCTTTGGTTGTAGTGGAACTTACTGTGTCTCTGTCTCGCAAGTGCTGGGGTAAAAGGTGTACACTACCATACCTGGCTATGTTACAGAGCTTTGCAGTTACAATCACTGCTCATCATTTCTGTGGCTGGTTCCACAGTCTCTCCCAGTAGACCCAAATCCTCAGATGCACATATCCTAAATGGTGTGTGCCACCATACCTGGCCTACATTGCTTATTAACACAAGTTCCAACTTGTATCATTGCATTCCCAGGAACACACAAAGGGCAAAGATAGCCCCCAAGAAACAGTGCAGTTTCAGTTTACTCTAGCCAGGGAAATCTTGTGTAACAGACATATCTTCTTTTACAAACTGGTTTTGCTGAGGGATGACCCTCCTAAAACAGGCTGCATACCTGTCAGTATCTGGGCCTCCAGAGAGGCAGCCTAATCCTCAAAAATAGAGCTCCTTGGATTCAACACAGGAACATTCAATTCTAGTCTGCACCCTAGGAAACCAGATCTTTCCTTAGAGAACTGCTCATTTCTCCTTAAACTATAGAGGGGTTGATTCTATATTAGGGGAGTTGGCTAGTTGGCATGGAAACAGTGATAGGTCCACAAGTAAAAGAATTTGACCTAGGGCCTTGATCATGTAGTTTGTGCCTGAGGCCACTGGGTGCCGCTACTGTGCCACAATGAGTTATCTCACAGTGGCTGGTACTAGAGGGAAGAAGTAATGACATAAGAATCTATGTGCCTCTTCCCTGGGCTTGTCACTCAGTTCTCCAAAGGCACACTGTGATCAGGCTTTGAAGTCTTGTGACTGGCAAGTTTTAAGTTTTACAGTTACCTTGTCTATAAGATGGACAACAATGGCCTAGCTCAGAACGTCTTTGTGGAGACGGAGGTAGAAGTACAGACTAGGTATTCTGTAAATGCTCCTTTCTTCTGAGATCCTTGGGTTCACCAGCCATCTGCCAAGTTAAGTGGGCTATGGATGGCCCTGAGGCTGTGAGCCATGGCTAGAACCAAACAAGGTAAAGAGGTCAGGTAGATTCTTTCAAATCTCACTGGGATGTCAGAGGTCCCTGCAAAAGATCTTCAGAAACAGGCACTCTAGATCCTGAGTGGTCCTCCCGGGTCCTAATGATGGCTCATGCTGTATTCTCGGTTGTACTAAACTGGACAGTGCCCCTTCCCCACATATCCATGCCCTAACACCAACTGCCTCTGAGTGTGAGATTATTTGGACAAAGGGTTGTGGCATGCTGGATTCAGGGCAAGCCCTCCTAAAGCTGAGAAACAGGTAGGGAAAGGCTAGGTGAAGATGGAGCAGAAGCTGGAGTTATGTAAACCACAAATTAGGAAGCCAGAGAGACAGGATGGACTCTCCCAGGGCCTCTGAAGGAAGCACAGATCTGCCCACACCCTGGTTTTGGATGTCTGGCTTCCAAAACTGACAGAATAAATTATGGGTTTATTTATATATTTATTTATTTGCTTTGTTTTGGATTTTTGAGACGGTTTCTCTGTAGCTTTGGAGCCTGTCCTGGAACTCGCTCTGTAGACCAGGGCTGAACTCGAACTCATTGAAATCCACGTGCCTCTGCCTCTGAGTGCTGGGATAAAGGCGGGCGCCACCACTGCCCGGCATAAATGTTTTAAGTCGTGTGTTTCTGGTAATGTCTTAGAGCATCTCTAGGGAGTGAATACAGTAGTTGTGAGCTGTACTTGCTGAGGTGCAGCCATCAGCTCTCCAGCCCAGTGGAAAGCAGGTTTCGCCGTGAGCCAGCTGAGGGCGGCAGACAAGTATGACGGAAGTTGTGACGGGCGTAGTGTGGCGTGGGCTGCCAGCCCCACTGAAGAGAAGGGCAAATCCAAGAAATCTGAAGATCATTCCGTGCCTGAGGACCTAGATTCCCTATCCAATCAGGTAGACAAGGGACAAACGGGAGAATGAGTGCAGAGGGTGTGCTGAAGGTCCTCTCTTCTGAAAGTCTGTTAAAGTCACTCTAGGAAGTGAATGATAAGATGCCCTGTGGGGGTTGGAGATGGCGCAGCAGGGAAGAGCACCTGCTCCTCCTAGAGAGGGCGGGAGTTTGATTTTCACCATCTCATAACTGCATGCAACTCCAGCTCCAGGGATCACGTGAGTCAGTAGTTCTCCCTGATGGCAGAGAGTGCTCCACCATATAGACACACATCATGCTGCTTAGCCACAAGCCTCTAGACACAAAACTGTTCCCAGCCTGGTGTCCCAACAAACAGGTGTTATGGACATGGATGCACTAGACTCCGTGACATAGTGGGGTAGCTAGGGCAGATAGGTATATACGTGACTTCTAAAGAAACTTCCACATTGCCTTCCAGAGGACTTACCCGCTTCCGTATTTTTTTTTTTAATATTTATTTTTTTGGTTTTTCGAGACAGGGTTTCTCTGTGGCTTTGGAGCCTGTCCTGGAACTAGCTTTGTAGGCCAGGCTGGTCTCGAACTCACAGAGATCTGCCTGCCTCTGCCTCCCGAGTGCTGGGATTAAAGGCATGCGCCACCACCGCCCGGCTATTTATTTATTTATTCTTTTTTTTCATGATATTTATTGAGCTCTACATTTTTCTCTGCTCCCATCCCTGCCTCTTCCCTCCCTCCTTCAACCCTCTCCCCAAGGTCCCTATGCTCTCAATTTATTCAGGAGATCTTGTCTTTTTATACTTTCTACTTCCCATGTAGATTAGATCTATGTAAGTCTCTCTTAGTGTCCGTATTGTTGTCTAGGTTCTCTGGAATTGTGGTTCGTAAGCTGGTTTTCTTTGCCTTATGTTTAAAAACCACCTATGAGTGAGTACATGTGATAATTGTCTTTCTGTGTCTGGGTTACTTCACTCAAAATAATGCTTTCTAGTTTCATCCATTTTCCTGCAAAATTCAAGCTGTCATTTTTTTCTGCTGTGTAGTACTCCATTGTGTAAATGTACCACATTTTTTTTTATCCATTCTTCGATCGAGGGGCATTTAGGTTGTTTCCAGTTTCTGGCTATGACAAACAAAGCTGCTATGAACATAGTTGAGCACATGTCCTTGTGGCACGATTGAGCATGCTTTGGATATATACCCAAAAGTGGTATTGCTGGGTCTTGAGGAAGGTTGTTTCCCAATTTTCTGAGAAATCGCCACACTGACATCCATAGGGGTTGAACCAGCTTGCATTCCCACCAGCAATGCAGAAGTGTTCCCTTTTCCCCACAACCTCTCCAGCATAAGTTGTCATCAGTGTTTTTGATCTTGGCCATTCTTACAGGTGTAAGATGGAATCTCAGAGTTGTTTTGATTTGCATTTCTCTGATGACTAAGGATGTTGAACTTCCTTAAGTGTCTTTCAGCCATTTTAGATTCCTCTGTTGAGAGTTCTCTGTTTAGATCTGTACTCCATTTTTTTTATTGGATTATTTGTTCTTTTGCTGTCCAATTTCTTGAGTTCTTTGTATATTTTGGAGATCAGACCTCTGTCTGATGTGGGGTTAGTGAAGATCTTTTCCCATTCTGTAGGTTGTTGTTTTGTCTTGTTGTCCATGTCCTTTGCTTTACAGAAGCTTTTCAGTTTCAGGAGGTCCCATTTATTAATTGTTTCTCTCAGTGTCTGTGCTGCTTGGGTTCTATTTAGGAAGTGGTCTCCTGTGCCAATGCATTCAAGTGTACTTCCCACTTTCTCTTCTATAAGGTTCAGTGTGGCTGGCTTTATGTTGCGGTCTTTGGTCCATTTGGACTTGAGTTTTGTACATGGTGATAGATATGGGTCTATTTTCATTTTTCTCCATGTTGATATCCAGTTATGCCAGCACCACTTGTTGAATATGCTTTCTTTTTTCCATTTGATATTTTTTGCTTCTTTATCAGATATCAGGTGTTCAAAGATGTGTGGATTGATATCCGGGTCTTCTATTCGGTTCCATATTTATTTATTTTTGAGGCAGGGTTTCACCATGTTGCCTAGGTTGGGCCTAGGCTAAATGATCCTCCTACCTCAGCTGCCAGAGCTGAGGCTACAGGCATATGACACCCAATGCTCTTTTTATTCCCAATATCTGTGGTGTTTATTTGAATTTTCATACTACTGAAAATGAGCTTATGTATTTATTTGCAGTTTATGTGTTTTGTATGGGCACTTTTATTAAGTGTGTGTTCACTAGGACTCTTAAAATACATGCTGGAGTTAATTTTTAACTAGAAGTACAATTTGTCCCATAGGTTCTCCTTTGTCACAGGGGCATTTACTCTTAGTGAATTGTCTATTTCATCATTTGATGTCAAGTGTCCTGCCAAATAGCTGTTCCTTCTCTCCTGATAAATAATTTAAAAAATAGAGGATGCCACATCTCTAATTTCTGATAGTGTCACCTTATGGTTTAAAAGAAACCCGAGAGAAGGCACTCCTGCTATGCAGCTCGATCTGGTCTTGAACTCTTTATGTAGCCAGCCCTTAGGCTCTCCATGTTCCTGCCTCATCCCCCTGAGTACTAGGATTACAGGTGTGCATGACACATGGACCTCTCTTTTTATTCTGGGTTTACCTGATTACAGCTTTATTAATAGTCCCAATGCAGTAACATTTTAGTTTCAGTAGCTTTTCTTTATATTTCATATTGGTCTCTACTTGGCTCTTTATTGTTTCATTTCCTCCATTTGTGCAACTTGCTCTTCTGTTCTAGTCAGCAGCACTGGAAGGCAAGGTTGCTGTGCTGAGAATGTCCTTTCCTCCAGGCATCGTGACATTAGCTACAGTCATAAACGTCAGTCATTCGCGTTTTCACTTAAAGTACACCTCATTTATTTCCAAACACTTTAGAATCTTTTAGATGGTTTTCTGTTGTTAGTTTTACATACTTAGAGGCTGGTGATGCGGCTCAGCTTGCCACCATGCCTGACAGCCCGAGCTCCAGATCTTGAGTCCATGAGGTAGGAGGGCCCTGATTCCTACGAGCCATCTCTCTGATTACATGTGCACTGTGGCAAGTGTCACAAATACATGTTAACACACACATACCACAAACTTTGGAGCAAGGTGGCTCACTGGGTAAAGGCACTTGCTGCCAAGCCTGACTACCTGAGTTCAGCCCTGAAACACATGGTGGAAGGAGGAAAAACTTCCACAAGTTGTCCCCTGACCTCCACATATGCACCACAGCATGCATATAAAGATGCAAATCAACAAATAGATGTAATAAAAATTTAAAACATTTGTATTATTTTAAATAAGTTTAACTATATCAATAGTTATCTAATGGCTGGGAATGTGGTCTTCTGATTTTGATATCTAATAACTGGAAATATGATCTTTTCTAATATAGAAGTATCCAATGGCTAGAATATGCTCTATCCTGCTGGATGTGTTCTATGTACATGGAAGAACTCTATTTGTCCATGGGTGGGCAAACTGTTTCCATGAACTGTTGCAAGAGGCGCGCGGGCTGCGTTCCCAGCGCCTGGTTAGCTTGTACACGAAATAATTACATGGAAACTGTATTCATTTAAATACTGCCTGGCCCATTATCTCCAGCCCCTTATTGGCTAACTCTCACATATTATTTTAGCCCATCTCCATTAATGTGTATCGCCACTTGAGTTGTGGCTTACCGGCATGAGTGTAACCAGTGTTCATCTTGGGCTGGAGAAGCATGGCGTCTGCCACACTGCCTTCTCTCTCACAGCATTCCATTCTGTCTACTCCACCCACCTAAGGGCTGCCCTATCAAAAGGCCAAGGCAGTTTTCTTTATTTAACCAATGAAAGTAACACAAATACAGAAGACCCTCCGACACCATTTTCCCTTTTTTTGTTTAAATAAAAAAGAAAGCTTTAACTTTTACATAGCAACATTACATATAACAAAACACTTATCAAGTAAGAACTACAGTTACCATATTTAGATCTATTTTATTTTTTATTATAACAATGGAAAACTGTAACTATTCATTTTTAACTCCATCAAAGACTCCAGAAGGATATAATATTACCTAAGTAAACAACTTTCAAAACTCTAGAAATGACAGACATCTCGCTGCCTGTACAGTCACCCAAAGCTTTTTTGTACCGTTGGGGCATCCATCTTTAGCCTACAGGCCCATAATATCCAGCAGACTTTTCCATGAAGCAGGAAAATTCAAAGACAGTCCAGTCACTTTCTTCTGTATCCTGCAGAATGTCTCGCAGACTCTTTCATGAAGCAGGAACCCTGAAGGATCATCTCACCTTTAGGCAAGTTTAGCAGTCCTCTCTCTGCGGGTTCTTTGTGTCCAGTTTATGCAACAGTCCAGGCAAGAGCAAAAGACCCTCCTACACCAATGAACATCAGTTAGGTCACATTGATAGGACTAATAAAGTCTTATACAGACTTAACTGATTTCCTGTCTGCCTGTCCTATCAATTATTGTAAGAAGTATGTTAAAATCTTCAAGCATAGCTTGGATTTAGCTCTTTGTGCTTAAGAGTTTCTTCATTTTGTTTCCTGTATTTTAGAGCCTTCTTAAAAGGTCTGTGCATCTTTAGGACTATAGACGGCCCCTGGGTTATGATGGTTTGGCATGGATTTTTGGTTCACATTCAAATTGTCTTTCTGGGCTTCCCCCATCACTTCCTTTTAATTTTCTTTCCTTTTGTTTTTTGTTTTTTGTTTTGTTTTGTTTTTCGAGACAGGGTTTCTCTGTAGCTTTAGAGCCTGTCCTGGAACTAGCTCTTGTAGACCAGGCTGGCCTCGAACTCACAGAGATCCGCCTGCCTCTGCCTCCCAAATGCTGGGATTAAAGACGTGCGCCACCACCACCCAGCAATTTTCTTTTCTTTTTGTTTTTCTTGGTTTGTTTTTGGGGTTTTTTGTTTGTTTTTAAAAGGTGTGCACCACCACTGTCTGCACCCCATTTCAGTATAGCAGTTAATATATCCCATGAACTGTTTTGTAAAATTGGATTTGTGTTTAGGTGGCTTCTTCCAGACGAAAGCTGTTGTGTCTGAACACATTTAAGTTAAGTCTGAACACTGGGCTATGGCAATCAGTTAGTTAGCTGTATTAAATGAAATTTTACTTATGAAGATTTAACTTATGATGGTACTGCAGAATATTATTTTAAGGTGCGTTACTTTTGTTTGCACTGCATTTGTTTAGCTCTGTGAAGCTGTGTTACTGAGCCTGTCTAAAACACCCGATAGTTCAATAAAGAGCTGAATGGCCAGTAGCAAGGCAGGAGCAAGGATAGGCGGGGCTGGCAGACAGAGAATATAAATAGGAGAAACGAGGAAGAGAAGGAGCAATGAGAGAACAAGGGGAGGAGGAGGTCAGGGACAGCCACCCAGCCAGCCACGGGGTAAGAGTGAAAGTAAGATAGACAGAAGTAAGAAAAGAAACACACAGAGACAAAAGGTAGTTGGGGTAATTTAAGATAAGAAAAACTGGCTAGAAACAAGTCAAGATAAGGCTGGGAATTCATAACTAAGATTATGCCTCTGTGTGTGATTTATTTGGAAGGTGGGTGGTGGGACCTCCCAAAAAGCCAAAAGAGTAAAACATCACACAATATGATGGGTCAAGCCGGGTGATGGTGGCGCATGCCTTTAATCCCAGCACTTGGGAGACAGAGGCTGGAAGGGGATCTCTGTGAGTTCGAGACCAGCCTGGTCTACAAGAACTAGTTCCAGGGACAGGCACCAAAGCCACAGAGAAACCCTGTCTTGAAAAACCAAAAAAACAAAAAAAAACAAAACAAAAAAACCAATATGATGGGTCATTGTAATGTAATCCAGCTGCTATAAGTTGAATAGCATCTACAGTGTCTTCAGGACAAATATTTCACCAGTATAAAATGATGTTCCTCGGTACTCAACTTCATATTGAAAAGCAAAAAACCCAGGATAGCCAAGACAATCCTGTACCATAAAAGAATGTACAGGCATCACAATCCCTGGCTTCAAGCTCTACTACAGAGCTACAGTACTGAAAATAAGAGACAGGAGGACCAATGGAACCAAATAGAAGACCCGGATATTAATCCACACACTTTTGAACACCTGATTTTTGACAAAGAAGCAAAAAATGTCAAATGGAAAAAAAGAAAGCATATTCAACAAGTGGTGCTGGCATAACTGGATATCAACATGTAGAAGAATGAAAATAGACGCATATCTATCACCATGCACAAAACTCAAATCCAAATGGATCAAAGACCTCAACATAAAGCCAGCCACACTGAACCTTATAGAAGAGAAAGTTGGAAGTACACTTGAACGCATTGGCACAGGAGACCACTTCCTAAATAGAACCCAAGCAGCACAGACACTGAGAGAAACAATTAATAAATGGGACCTCCTAAAACTGAAAAGCTTCTCTAAGCAAAGGACATGGTCAACAAGACAAAACAACAGCCTACAGAATGGGAAATGATCTTCACTAACCCCACATCAGACAGAGGTCTGATCTCCAAAATATACAAAGAACTCAAGAAATTGATCATCAAAAGAACAAATAATCCAATAAAAAAATGGAGTACAGATCTAAACAGAGAACTCTCAACAGAGGAATCTAAAATGGCTGAAAGACATTTAAGGAAATGCTCAACATCCTTAGTCATCAGAGAAATGCAAATCAAAACAACTCTGAGATTCCATCTTACACCTGTAAGAATGGCCAAGATCAAAAACACTGATGACAACTTATGCTGGAGAGGTTGTGGGGAAAAGGGAACACTTCTGCATTGCTGGTGGGAATGCAAGCTGGTTCAACCCCTATGGATGTCAGTGTGGCGATTTCTCAGAAAATTAGGAAACAACCTTCCTCAAGACCCAGCAATACCACTTTTGGGTATATATCCAAAGCATGCTCAATCGTGCCACAAGGACATGTGCTCAACTATGTTCATAGCAGCTTTGTTTGTCATAGCTAGAACCTGGAATCAACCTAAATGCCCCTCAATTAAAGAATGGATATGGAAAATGTGGTACATTTACATAATGGAGTACTACACAGCAGAAAAAACGACATCTTGAAATTTGCAGGCAAATAGATAGAGCTAGAAAACATTATTTTGAGTGAGGTAACCCAGACACAGAAAGACAATTATCACATGTACTCACTCATAGGTGGTTTTAAAACATAAAGCAAAGAAAACCATCTTACAAATCACAATCCCAGAGAACCTAGACAACAAAGAGGACCCTAAGAGAGACATACATGGATCTAATCTACATGGGAAGTAGAAAAAGACAAGATTTCCTGAGTAAATTGGGAGCATGGGGACCTTGCGAGAGGGTTGAAGGGGAGGGGAGAGGCAGGGAGGGGAGCAGAGAAAAATGTATAGCTCAATAAAAATCAATTAAAAAATGACGTTCTTTATTATTTACTATTAACTAATGTGTGTGTGTGTGTGCATGCTATAGCATGAATGTGGAGGCTGGAGGACTACCTTGTGGGGTCAGTTCTCTCCTTCCACTTTGTTTTTTGAGGCAGGGTCTCTCTCTTGCTGTTTCTGCTGTGCTGTGTACTACTCCAGGCTAGCTGAACCACAAGCTTCCAGCCGATTCTCCCTCCTTTACCCTCCATCTTGCACAGGAGTGCCGAGATTACAGATACACATTACCACATATGGCTTTTTGCATGGGCTCTGGGACTCAAACTCACGTCTCTAGACTTTCTCAGTTAGAACCCTCACCTCCGAGCCATCTTGCGAACTCTGAAGGGCCCTGTTTATCCCACAATATTTTCCACTCTCACATTTACTTTGTCAGATGCTGATATCTTCTCTAGCTCTATTTTGTGTTAATATGGTGTATATTATGTATACATATGTATGGGTGTGCGTGTGTATATGTATGTCTAGGCCACCAGAGTTCCTATTCTTAAATATTCTGTCATACCAATGCCAAATGGAGCACAGCAGCACTGTAGGTCTCCTGCCCCATTGTTTACCTCAGGCAGACTGCCAGGCTTTACCTGGACCCCTCTCCTTGTTTGATGGCCTCCATACTTTCTCTAGACAGTATGTTGTATTAGGGGAAATCATCATTTTGTTTGAATTAAAAAAAAAGTTTTTTTTCCCAGCTGGGTAATGGTGGTGCTTGCCTTTAAACCCAACACTCCAGAGGCAGAGGTAGGTGGATCTCTGAGTTTGAGGCCAGCCTGGTCTACAGAGGGAGTTCCAGGGCTACATAGAGGAACCCTGTCTCAAAAAACCAGAAAAAAAGGTTTCCCCAAGAGGATATGGTGGTACACAACTTTAATCTCAGCACTCAAGAAGCAAGTCAGACAGGTCTCTATGAATTTAGCATCAATCTGATCTACATAGAATTCAAGACCAGCCAAGGCTATATATTAAGACCCTGTTCTCTCTGGAGGCATCACAATCCCTGACTTCAAACTCTACTACAGAGCTACAGTACTGAAAATAGCCTGGTACTGGCATAAGAACAGACAGGAGGACCAATGGAACCGAATAGAAGACCCACACATCAATCCACACATCTTTGAACACCTGATATTTGATAAAGAAGCAAAAAATATCAAATGGAAGAAAGAAAGCATATTCAACAAGTGGTGCTGGCATAACTGGATATCAACATGTAGAAAAATGAAAATAGACCCATATCTATTACCATGTACAAAACTCAAATCCAAATGGATCAAAGACCTCAATATAAAGCAGCCACACTGAACCTTATAGAAGAGAAAGTGGGAAGTACACTTGACCACATTGGCACAGGAGACCACTTCCTAAATAGAACCCAAGCAGCACAGACACTGAGAGAAACAATTAATAAATGGGACCTCCTAAAACTGAAAAGCTTCTCTAAGCAAAGGACATGGTCAACAAGACAAAACAACAGCCTACAGAATGGGAAATGATCTTCACTAACCCCACATCAGACAGAGGTCTGATCTCCAAAATATACAAAGAACTCAAGAAATTGATCATCAAAAGAACAAATAATCCAATAAAAAAATGGAGTACAGATCTAAACAGAGAACTCTCAACAGAGGAATCTAAAATGGCTGAAAGACATTTAAGGAAATGTTCAACATCCTTAGTCATCAGAGAAATGCAAATCAAAACAACTCTGAGATTCCATCTTACACCTGTAAGAATGGCCAAGATCAAAAACACTGATGACAACTTATGCTGGAGAGGTTGTGGGGAAAAGGGAACACTTCTGCACTGCTGGTGGGAATTCAAGCTGGTACAACCCCTTTGGATGTCAGTGTGGCGATTTCTCAGAAAATTGGGAAACAACCTTCTTCAAGACCCAGCAATACCACTTTTGGGTATATATCCAAAGCATGCTCAATCGTACCACAAGGACATGTGCTCAACTATGTTCATAGCAGCTTTGTTTGTCATAGCTAGAACCTGGAATCAACCTAAATGCCCCTCGATTAAAGAATGGATAAAAAACGTGGTACATTTACACAATGGAGTACTACATAGCAGAAAATAACAACAGCTTGGATTTTGCAGGAAAATGGATGGAACTAGAAAGCATTATCTTGAGTGAGGTAACCCAGACACAGAAAGACAATTATCACATGTACTCACTCATAGGTGGTTTTTAAACATAAGGCAAAGAAAACCAGCTTACGAACCACAATTCCAGAGAACCTAGACAACAATACGGACACTAAGAGAGACTTACATAGATCTAATCTACATGGGAAGTAGAAAGTATAAAAAGACAAGATCTCCTGAGTAAATTGGGAGCATAGGGACCTTGGGGGAGGGTTGAAGGAGGGAGGGGAGTGGCAGGGAGGGGAGCAAAGAAAAATGTAGAGCTCAATAAATATCATGAAAAAAAAGGACCCTGTTCTCAAAAACATTTTTTTTTTTGCTTTCCATTTCTCAGGAAAGACCATTCTATTTATTGCTTGACATTAAGTAGCCATCTTGACACCAATCCCTCCCTTCCTCTTTCCCTCTCTCCCTC
>PVIU01008351.1:0-83982 GCA_004026605.1 Ondatra zibethicus
GAGCACATGTAAAAGTTGGCTGTAACACAAGAGTCTACTGTCAACTGTAGCATGATGGGAGGTACAGACAAGTAAGTAAATACCCAGAAGTTAAAATGCCAGCTATCCTGGTGAACAGAGGCAGCATCGTCTGGGATGGGGTGGACCCTGCCTCAAACAAGGTGGAAGGTGAGGACCAGCACCAAGATCATCTTCTGTCCTATTTGCACAGGCCGTGGTAGGTGCATGCCCACACTCACCCACATGAACACTTACTCAGATTTACAAATACACACAAGAAAATAAACAGTATAATTAGAAAATGACACAGACATTTCCCCCAAAGATATTTACATAGATACCAAATTAAACCCATGAAAATATATTAAACATCATTAGATATTAGAGAAATGCAAATTAAAGCCATAATGACATGATACTGCATACCCATTGGAATTACTAAGACAAACATTTGTCACAACCCCAAATGCTGGTGAGTGTGCCCAGAAACCAGCTCTCTCACACTGCCAGTGAGACTGAGCAGTGGACACTGGGAAACAGCTTGTTGGCATCTTACAAAACTAAACATGCAATTGCTATACGACCCAGCAATATCACTCCTGTATATTTAATTGAGAGAAAGGGAAATTTATGCCCTCACAAACCCATCTATGAGTTGGCTTAACAAATCGCCTTGAAAAAACATCATGAAGAGGTAAATCTGAACATTCATGTAAACACACATCCTCACACAACATCAGGTACCACCCTAAGTGTGGATGCTCTACTCACGGACTCTCCCTGGAGTTGGTGGCCCCAGACACATGATATGTATGTACATGCATATACACATAAATATAGTCTGAGACAGCCTAAAAATTCAAACACTGCATCCCTGCACAAAGTACATGGTACCACCTAAGAGGCACATTGAACTTCATCAGAATGCAATTGTAGAATCCAAAACAGGGAATGTGTAGGTCAAACAGCTGGGGTTCTCAACAAAGGCATTATTTAAAGAAAGCAAAGGAAGGGAGGGCACAGATCACCAAAGTAAGAACTTTCCCAAATCTTCCCATCCATAAAAGCAATGATCTAATGAGCAACTCCCTCAGACACCACAGACTGAGGCCACAGCTGTGGCTCTTTCTAATACCATTCTTTGGCATTGCCATCCCCAGAAATCTCTCTCAAGAATTATTTGTATTGGATCTAGAGAGATACCCCAGCAGTTAAGAGCTTGTACTGTTCTTGAAGAGAATACACGATTTTTAAAAAGTGAAATCTTGAAACTAGCCTCAAACAAATAATAGTCTGTTTTGACCCAATTCAGAGTTCCCCCCATGACAACAAATATTCCTGTGGTGGAGCTTTTTTTTTTTAATAATCAGTATAAATTATTTAACATTGCATCTGTCTGTGATTACAAAAGCATTTATATAAACAAGTGAACCAAAAAGCCACAGAGAAGCAGTAAGAAAGAAGACAGTAGCCAATCTGAAAAATCTTTAAATATCTCCAAGAACCTGGAGAATCACTTTTATATGTAGACCTATGTCCAAGTTCTGGATGGCACATGTACTCTGAAATACTCAGAAAGACTCTAAATAGTTCCCGCTGGTTATTCAGACACTGAACGAGTAGGAAGCAGGGGTAAGCCAGATTTGTGGGCTTCTCAGCAGATGCATAAAGGCTTGCATCTCTCAAAGCCCTATTGGGAACGCAAAGGTCCCTGTGCTCAAAGACAAGCATGAAGGAACCAGGAATGTTAAACATGTAGAACAGAATTGTCTCTTCAACAAGAGATTTGTATAACCCGTTTTTCCACAGAGAAAGCTGGGAATAGAGGTAGTTAAGAACCTGGTGATTTGTGCTTTCTGTAGGGCCAGGCCATACCAACCTCTAACAGGGATGGAGATGGCTAATAGTCTAGGTGACCCTTGCATTATCTGTATGGCCAGGGGCTCCCCCAAGCTCCCACAACCAGAGATGAAGACCTGAACACTGTCAGCATGACTGAGATGGCACCAGATCCTCCCATAGGGCCTTAAGACAATACATGTACCTTATCTCTAGAACACATCTTCATGGAAGAAATGGCATGTACTTTGAGAAGAGTTCTGATATAACTATGAGTACTTATGCCCAGGGGGTTGCGTTACACCAGGAAACTTTTTTTCCAAACTATTCTGTACTTAAATATGCCTACAATAAACTGCCTGGTGTATGGCTTTAGAAGTTTGAACCAACACCTGCTAGTGAGTCATACTGAACCAAATGGATCACTTGAATCAACACTCTGATGACCTTAGTGTTTACAGAGATCTCTGTGAAGACCCTCACCAAAGGCTAGGAAGCTTATATCCAGGGATTTGAAGTTCTTTAGACACAGTTTGTGTTGGTTATGTGAAGACTTTTTAAGCAGCTAGTGAAAAGTCTTTGTCTAGTAGGCCCAATGTCAGTGTCTCCTTAGGAACAATGACTTGTCGGCTTTTTGTTCTGTGTGGGGGTTTCTTAATAACAGATTTGTTTATTTGCATTTCTGGATGCACATCAGAAGGCATGGGAGAGATCCCTCAGCCATCTTAAGTGACAACTGAACTGAGCGGAGAAGACCTCAGGGGCCACACACAACAGAGAATGCAGAGCTGCAGAGGAAGTTCTGGGAAGTAATTAAAAATCTGAGCAGTAGTGAGGAAGACGAAGAACAACTGTGGCAGTCCTGAAGCAAAGCAGGAGGAACATTTTCCCTGAAGTGCTCATTTTACTATTTAAAATGTTATTTTCAATCCACCCTAGAAAAAAAATGCAATACATGCAAAAAAAAAAAACAAAAAAAAAACAAAAACCCAAGAAAAGTTTCCATAGGGGCTGCAGAGACAGCTCAGAGGGCGAGAGCACTTGCTGCTCTTGTGCAGGGCCAGCTCCCGCATCCACCTGGTAGCTTACAACTATCTGTAACGCCAGTTCCAGGAGTATTTTGGGCTCCACTGGCACCACACTCATCTGGTACACAAATGCACATTTTACTCATGCACATAAAATACAGATAAATAAATCTTTTATTAAGCAGCCCGTACACAGAACCAAAAGCAGACAAGTCTTTATTCCTAAGGAGACACTGACACTGGGTCTACTAGACAAAGACGTTTTATTAGTGGCCTAAAAAGTGTTCACATAACCAACATGAACTGTGTCTAAAGGATGGAAGGGAAGCCAGGCATGGTGGTGTGCATCTTTTTCTGCACTTGTGGGGCAGAGGCAGGTGGGCCTATATGAGTTCATAGCCAGCCTGGTCTACAGAGTTCTAGTATAGCCAGGGCTATGTAGAGAGACCATGTGTACAGGAGGAGAGGGGGAAGAAGGAGGAGAAGGAAGGAGAAGAGGAAGAGGAGACAAAGAGGAGGAGGGAGAACAACAAAGACCAAGGAGAAGCAGCAGAAAGATCCCTCCCTAAGCAGAGAACAGCATTGATGAGACAGAAACTCTAAGAAGAGGAATCAAAGAGGAAAAAAAATGTCTCAGCAAACAGCTGATGTTATCAACAGTAGTGAACTCACAAACAGGGGGCTGGACATTATGGGCCTAGGGAGATGGAAGAAAAAATAATGAACAAAGATGAGCAACTGTTCAGTTATCTGTAGGACACCGCCAACTTCACTAACTTCCTGAAAGCCAGAATCCCTGGGAAAGGAGAAACAAGAGAAGAGTGAGCAATGAGCAGGATCGCCCCGAATACAAGGAAAATCATTCAGCCACACGTCTAAGAAGCTCAGGGAAGACAGGAAGACAAAGGAAGATAAGATCAGCCAGATCCACAGCTTACCACCTTAATTAAGCGCCGAACAACAAACTAAAGGCCATTGAAAGCAAGGAGAAGAAAAGAAGGTACAGATAGCGAATCCTCAATAAGGTACACACAGCTTATTTGCCATTTAAACTCATTCTGGTGCAGGGAGGTAACAGTAACATATTCAAATTACAGAGAATGAAGAGCTGTCAAGAACTCTGTACTGAATGAAGCAGTCCTTTGAGATTAAAGGAGAGGGGCTGGAGAGACGGCTTAACAGTTAATAACATTTGCTGCTCTTGCAGAAGACCTGTGTTTGATTCCCATCACCCACATGACAGCTCACAGCCACCTGTAACTGCCAATTCCAGGAGATCTAGCATCCTCTGCTGCCTCCGTCAGCTTCTGCACACACACGGTACAATAAGTCTGAAAAAGAAACTGAAAGGGAAAATAAGGCATCCCCATATAAACAAAAACACTAGTTTATTGTCAGTAGGTTTGCCCTCCAAGAATTACTAAATGGAGCCTTCAGACCGGGGTGACCAGACACTAGACAGTGATGTCAACCCACATGAGAAATAAGAACGCCAGCAAAGGTGACATAAAAGGTCAATCGCAATGCTCTATTTAAAAGAAGGGCAGCACCCAACAAGAAGACCACACACATGCTTATTTGTCAAACAAGCGGCTCTCTTGTTGTCAAGGCTAAGAGACCCTAGAGACCTGAAGCTGTGGCTCTCACTATAGAAAGTGTCATGTCAGTATCACAGCAGCCACACTGAATGTGGCTCTGTGCCCACCCCTGTACCTGTTCCAAAGCCGTGATGGCTCTGCAGGAAGGAATGTGTGCATTCCACTTCTCTATGCAAACTGCCTGCCTGCCTGCCTGGCTCCAGGGCTGCAGCAATGTGTCATTCATGACCTGCTCCAAGGATACATAGGAGCCAGAACTGAACACAGGTGCCTAGAACCATCTGGAGTCCTGGAGTCCCTGGCAGTCATTAGCCACAGTCCCCCACACCAGCTGCCTGTGGGAGACATCCCAATGGCCAGCAGTAGCCCTTGTGGGTCTACTTCACAGACTCCACTCCAGGCCAGGCTTTAAGAACCAAGCTGAAGACACAGTTTACTCTCTCTTCAAATGTGGTTTCAGAGCTCCTTGAAACTTCCCCTAAACAAGATTGCGCTTCCCTAGTGCTTACCAGATGTCAGGCAGGGCTCAGTGTGGCAACTGAATCGACCATCTTTGCCTTACTACAGAATGTAAACAGCGCTGTTTCAGGCCCACTTTACAGATGTGGAAAATGAGGGGTTGAGGCAGAACAACTTGGTACCATAGTATCACATAGCTTGTGTTTAAGCTCACATTCCTGATCTCCAGGGCTATGTGCTTCTCCTCCACATTCCACTGGCTGTGGGGACAGCACAAAGCACCTTACAGAGCAGCAGCCGGGAGCTGGGAAACAGGGAAACAGTCCTGAGCCTTTCATCACACCGTGATGCCTCTGGGCTTCCCTCCAAGTTCCTCTAAGTGGTCTGGTGGGCAGGTACTGCTGCGCGATGAACTACATAGAGCACTATTTACTATTAAAAGAACACAGGATCACATTACACAGATCAGTCTGGTCAGCCAGCCAGAGGGAATTTTCTGGAAAAGCATGAAGCCAATGGGGGCTGCTTCGGCCTACATAGACAACCCCCATCCTCATCTCTCAGGAACTCCCTGTATCTCGTCTCCATGGACCTCATTACCTGAGGACTTCTGGAGTCATCTTGCAACCTCAGATCCCTCTTTCCATCCTAGGCTCCCTATAAGCATTCGTATACTCCCAACCCTGTGCATTTCCAGGGTCGTGCGTGCCAAGACTCAGTTAACCTCTAGTCTCCAGCAGCCCTCAACCTGGTTTGGCTCAAGCTAACATAGTCTGCTACCCGTAGCCTTCAGTGCTTCTCACATGGGCCATGGAGACAGAAGCTAGAATTTCATCCTGGCACTGCTATCTGAGCTGTCCTTTATTTAATAGGTATTTATTAAGGGCATGATGTGTCTCAAGCTCTCTGGGTAGGTAAGTGGCCAGTATAACACCCTGCCTTTGTGAAGATTGGAGACAGGCATGGGAAAACAAGGCAATGAACAGGTAAGCAAATAAATAGCACTATCTCATAAAATGAGAGAAAATGAGGCAAGCTGATATACAACAGTATACAGGCTACGGGGTACTTTAGTAGACTATGAGGAGAGAAATCTTGGGAGGTGGCATCAAGCTGAGACTCAGAGGTTGAGAAGGTACTGGGGGCGGAAGGGGGGTGATTCAAGCAAAGGACAAATATCCTCAGGCTAACAAAGTTCAAGAACACAAAAGCCCTGCATGACGGAGAAGACAGAGTTAGTTTGGAGGCAGAGTCACAGAGATGAGCAGGCACGGTGTGCATTCTCGCCTGGCAGCAACAGGAAGCGTGGCCAGCTCCGAGCTGCTAGCATATAGAACAAGGGTAGCATACGCGGAGCAAAGGCTGCCTGGAGCATCTGTGTCCAGGCCTGCAGCCAAGCCACTGAGGGAAGGAAGTTCAGCACCTGAACCTGTGTCAGTCTGACATCTTGCCTCACCTGGGCCTCACCAGTCACGTGAGTGCCTCGTTTTCATCACTGACAAGGCCCACATCTGCCTCTGCCCCAAGGAAGAACCCTGATCGCGTGTCCTGGACAGCGGCAGAGGGATATCACTGGGTAGCTGCTTGTGACTGAGGCCACCTACCCCAGCAAATGCCATGTGTGTTTGTTGTCAAGCTGCCTGACAGTGGTTGCCAGGTGCTGTCTTCTGAAGAGGTAACAATCTTTGCTGGCCCTATGTGTCTTTTGACAGAGTCATGGCCTTGAACAGTGAAACTCCGAGAACTTCCCGGTCCTCTCTCCAGCATCCATCAAGGAATCATGGGGGAACTCTAATGTTGGCCCATGGCTTCCAGAGAGACACACACCCCTCTGGATGCCCTAGGAGGAATGTTAGACCAGGTGTCTAGGGCCTGTTCTATCTCTGGCATTCAGGATACTGATGCCAACAAAGGAAGGGCATAAGCATGCAGTCAAAGGTGGCAGGGCGGACGGCACACACCGCCTGTCTTGTGGGGACAGGTGGTCAGGCACCGCCCCTTTCCTCCAGTTGTTGTCTGCTGCTTCTTACTCGCTCTTCTCCTGACTTTCTCAGTATCCACGCTGCCTCTCACACCCTCTGATGTGTCAGCCTTCAGGATGTGTTCTCAGGCCCTCTATTATTTTCTTTCTTTATTATTTTTTTTCACATATTTCCTCTATTATTTTCTTACGACTGTCATAATAAATTACCACAAGCTTGGTGACTTAAAATAAAAGAAATTCATTTTCACATGGTTTCAGGGGCTAGAAGTCTGAAATCAGTTTTTCAGGGCTGAAATCAGAGTCAGGACAGGGCCACGCTCCCTCCTGAAGCTCCAAGGGGGCCTTTTCCATGTTCTTCCAGTTTCTGATGGCTGTCAGCATTCCTGGGTTTATGGCCACATCATTCCAGTGTCTGCTCCACAGTCACTCTTCTACCTGCCCCATCTTATGAGCGTAGTGATGACTAAGATCCACCTAGATAATCTATAATATTCTCCCATCTCAGATCCTTTCATTCAATTGCATCTATAGTCTCTTCTGTCATATAAGGTAACAGTCACAGACTTCCAAAATACAGGTATGGACCTCCCTATTTTTAGTTTGTGGAGGGTGTTGCTCAGGCCTTCTCAGTCCTGCTTTCATCCTATACTCTTTCTCTGAAAAAGATGCGACATGTCCTTTAGACACTGAATCCCCACTTTCTGACTCTGCGGCTATGTGACCTTGTGCACTGGCATATGCTTAACCTCTCTGAGCCTCGGTGATGTTATCTGAAGACTCGGGTCAGCAGCTGTTGCATCGTAGAACTGTGGTGGTTATAGTAAAGCCCTTGGAACAGAAAATGAGCCACGCTCATCTTGACTACTGTCTTTTTCCATCTCTGCAACGGCCATCCAGACAGAGATTTTAAGTGTCAGCACTGTGAGCAGCTTCAGCGACAGGACTTTGAAGATACCGTGTTAATTGTTTCCATCTGCCTGGCAGGATTGAAGCACTATATAAACATCCCATTTCAACCTTAGTGAAATGCTTCAACAATCTCAAGGCCCCCAAAATAGATACCCCAGAAGGAACCAGGGAGGATCCCAAGGAATTGCAGCTTGCTGAACGATCTTGTCCCTACTCTGTTCAGTAACACTCCCCGCCCCCACCACCTCCCTACTTGTGCCTTTGGAAAGTCATTGAAAAGCTTTCACCCACAGTCAAATCAAGATCTGATTTGATCAGTTTACCACAAGACAAGTTGCATTCCCCTCTCCCCAAAGGAAAAGAGTCTTCTGCTCCATTCGTGCCTATGCTCAAAAGACTAAAGACACCAGGGCTCTGTTCTTCCGGAACTGTCTGCCGTGACTTCTGCATTACTGTGACCGAACACAGGACAGGAGTGACTTACAGAGGTGCGATTTTCTTTGTCTTGGTTTCAAAGGCACTCTCCCTCATGGCAAGGATAGCAGCTCTTCCCGTGATGGCTGTGGTGGCTTGAGTAGAAATGGTCCCCATAGGCTCCCATAGGCTCATCTATTTGAATGCTTGGTCATTAAGGAGTGGTGCTACTTGAGAGGGATTAGCAGGTGTGGCCTTGTTTAAGGAAGTGTGTCACTGGGGGTGGGATTTGAGGTTTCAGAAATCCAAGTCAAGCTGTATTAATTAGGGTATGAAGAAACACCATGACCACAGCAGTTCTTATAAAGAAAAACACTTCATTGGGGCTGGCTTACAGTTCAGAGGTTTAGTCCATTATCAGCATGCTGGAAAGCATGGCAGCATGCAGGCAGACATGGTGCTGGAGAGATAGCTGAGAGTTCTACATCTGAATTGGCTGGCAGTAGGAAAAGAGAGCGTCCCTGGGCCTGGCTTGGGCTTCTGAAACCCTAAAGCCCACTCCCAGTGACACACTTCCTCCAACAAGGTCACACCTAATAGTGCTACTCTGTGGTGACCAAACATTCAAATTAGCGTATGGGGACCATTTCTAGTCAAACCACCACACAGGCCCAGTGGCTTTCTCTCTTCACCTGTTGCCTAGAACTCTCAACTTCTCCAGCATCATGTCTGCCTACTTGCCACCATGCTTCCCACCAGGACAATAACAGACTAAACCTCTGAAACAGTAATCAAGCCCCAAGCAAATGCTTTCTTCTATAAGAGTTGCCGAGGTCATGGCGTCTCTTCATAGCAATAGAACATTGACTGAGACAGTGGCCAAACAGGAAGCAGAGTGAGAGGTGGAGCCAGGGGCAGGCATTTCCTCCAAAGGCCAGCTGCTGGTAATTTAGTGAGGCCCCAGATCCTAAAAGTTCCATACCCTTCTGAGACAGTGCCACCAGCCAGTGACCTCAAGATCTGGAACATTCCAGATCCATACCATAATAGGTATATAGTGCCTGAAATTGTGCCACTATGGCTTCTCCACGTGTATCTTTTCTTTTCTGTCCTCCAAGCTGCAAGCCCCAGGACTCATCCACGTGGTACAGACAGCACAGTTGTGACATGACTTGGAGCAAGGACACTCTTGAACCCATATGTCCCCATCTACTAGGCCAAGATGACAGTTCCTACCTTACAGGCTAAACCTGTCGAGTGGAGTGAGCTCAGGGGGGATGGCAGCCCTTGCTGCCCAACTCCCCACCTCTCCTTGGTGCTCCAAGGTGGCTGTCCTCTCATCTGTACACGGATGCATTAGCCAATGGCACCCATCTAGAGGAACAAGTTAGAGCCATTTGAGGTGGCATGTCTCCTACCCCCAAGTCGTTTATGAGCTATCTCTCATATTTTTTTACAGTCTCATTCACTTAAGAAAAAGTTTCTACCATGTAAATTCACTTATTTCCAAAAGAAACCATTTGTTATTATAGTAATGGGAAACTTGTATCATTAGACATAACGAGAAGGAAATTATAACCATTCTTTTTAATGTAATGAATTCATGACAGGCAATATGCTCCAGAGAGTCTGAGCCTGGGGCCTGGTCTTTTCTTCTAAAGGAACAATTAGTTTGAGAAATGGGGAAAGTGTACGGCTCTAAGTATACTGTCTTTCTGACATTATATGAAAGCTTTAAAGTCAAATGTCAAAAACGTAACTCAAGATTATTAATACAGCTTTCTGTTCCACCTGTGCACAAACGATCCTGCCTGCCCTTCTAGAAGCGTCACTTCAGCCTTTCCAAAGTCTTGTGGGACTCGAGCTATGTCCTCAGCATAATCTGGCTGAAGCCTCAGTTGTCACATTTGATGGTAATGAATTGTGGGGAATATAGAACTTGACAGCTTTCAGAGTTTCCTTAAACTTTTGAAGTTTCGATGAAAATGCTTTAAACCAAACAAGGCAAGAAATGGTCCCTTCTCTAGACAAAGAAAGTAGAATTTAACTGCTGTAGAATTACAAAGGTCACATGACTATAAGAGAGAGGGAGGGAGGGAGGGACCTGTGAGCTAAGGAGGCTCGTTAGGGCTACCCCTGTTTATGTTGCCATCGTCTTATTTTAAAAGTGCTTGTGTAAGCCAGGCAGTGGTGGCACAAGCCTTTAATCCCAGCACTTGGGAGGCAGAGGCAGGTGGATCTCTGTGAGTTTGAAGCCAGCCTGGTCTACAAGAGCTAGTTCCAGGACAGGCTCTAAAGCTATAAAGAAGCCCTGTCTCAAAACACAAAAACAAAAGTGCTTGTGTATTGAGCCTTTAAGTTAAGCTTCAAAATACTATGCTCCACCAATCTAGCGATTTACATTTGAAAAGAATCACTGCATCTGGTATTTGATTAAAGTTCAACTAATTCTTGTCAGTTGGGACTTTGTTCTCTAAAGACCAAGGCTGATTCCACTTAAGAATTTCTAGAGAAACTTAAATACAGCGGGAAGGAGAAAAACAAGAACAATGAAGGGAACTGAAGCCTCAGACATTAGCTGGCCCTCAGAGAAACAGAGCCAACAGGCAATGTGTGTGTATGTGCATGCATGTGCATGGGTCTCCATGTGTCTGCATGTGAAACCGATTTGCTATGAGAAATTGGTTCACGCAGTTGTAAGGTTGAGAAGCCACAGGATGCGCCATCTACAAACCCCAAACCTGGTGTGGTAATCCAGTCCAAGTACAAAGGCCTGGGAACCAAGAGAATGGTTATATAATTTCCAGCATGAAGCAGAAGGTAGGATCTTCCAGTTAAGCAGAAAGAAGCTAAATTCCTCCTTCCTGCTTCTGCTTTTTTTTTTTTCTATCCAGGTCCTCAACTGACAGGATGAGGCCCATCCATACTGGGAAGGGCTATCTGTTTCCCTGAGTCCTCTGACTCAAATGGAGACACCCTTACACACAGCCCAAGTGATGATTAATCATTAATGGTCCAGCCTAGTTGACATATACAGTTAACTGTTGTACCTATGTTGTGGAATATTAGTTTAAGATGTGTTACATTTGTTTATGCTGTGGAACATTTGTTTAATGATGCAAAGGTGTGTCACATTCTTTTATGTTGCATTTGTTTAACTCTGTGAAGCTATGCTACTTTGCCTGTCTAAAACACCTGATTGGTCTAATAAAGAGCTGGATGGCCAATAGCTAAGCAGGCAAGGGATAGGCGGGGCTGGCAGGCAGAGAGAATGAATAGGAGAAATCTAGAAAGGGAGAAAGAGAGAAAGATGCCAGGAGCCAGCCACCCAGCCAGCCACAGAGTAAGAAGGAAAGAAGGATATATATTAAAAAAAAGGTTAAAAAGCCCAGAGACAAAATATAATTAAAGAGAAACAGGATAATTTAAGTTGGAAAAGCTGGCTAGAAACAAGCCAAGCTAAGGCCAGGCACAAAGGTGGGAGATTTAAGAAGATAAGCATGGGAGACAACAATAATAAACAGTCGCTGCTGGTTCAAGTGTATCCGTTATCACCTCAAATATAAGTGGTCTGACCATGACTGACAAATGACTTTAAAAAACAAAACAAAACTACTACACTAGCTATAGGAAACATGCTTCAAACATAAAGGAACAGAGAGCAGAAACAAGTAAAGAAAAAAGGCAAAAAAGCCAAATTAAAAATAAGCAAAGGAACGAAAATATATCATACTAAACATAAATAAAAAGAAAGCTGTAGCAATTATTGTCATTCCAGAGCAAGGAAAACTGTCAAGAATGCTGCACAATGTCAGGGGTCAGTACTCCAACACAGCATAAAAATCCTTCACGTGTATGCATTTGACAGCAGAACATCAAAGCATTTGAGATACCCTAGTCAGAATGGCCATCATCAAAAACAAACAGCAAAAGGAACCCTTATATATTGCTGCAAAGAATATAAATTACTGCAGCCATTATAGAAATCAGTATGGACTATCCTTTTAAAAAAACTAACATTAAAATTGCTATATGATACAGCTATACCACACCTGGCTGTATACACAAAGGTATCTCAGCCAGCATACCAGTGATATAGGCACACCTACATTTATTGCAAAGTGTTGCAATAGCCATTAGCCAAAATTTGGAATAACTTAGGTACTATCTTAGTTAGGGTCTCCATTGGTGTGACAAAAAAATCATGACCAAAAGCAAGTTGGAGAAGAAAGGGTTTATTCTACATCACTGTTCATCACCAAAGGAAGTCAGGACAGGAACTTAAATGGGGCAGGATCCTGGAGGCAGGAGCTGATACAGAGGCCATGGAGGGGTGCTTCTTACTGGCTTGTTCCTCATGGCTTGTTCAGCCTGCTTTCTTATAGAACCCAGGACCACCAGCCCAGGGATGACAGCACCCACCATGGGCTGGACCCTCCCTTATTGATCAATAATTGAGAAAATGCCATACAACTGGATCTCATGGAGGAATTTCCTCAGCTGAGGCTTCTTCCTCTCTGATGACTCTAACTTGTGTCAAGTTGACACACAAAACAAGCCAGTACAGATGCCTATCAACAGATCAATGATCAAAATGTGGTATAGAAATATAAGGGAGTTTTATTTGATCATAAATAAAAATGAAATTCTATCACTTGAAAGAAAGTGGATGAAGCTATATATGTAATGTTAAGCAAAATAATCTGGGTGAGAAGGGCAAGAGGATTGGACAAGGAGGAAAAGGGAGATAGATATGCATGTTTCCTCTGATATTTAAACTCTAGTTTTATATATGACATAAGGGAGACTATCCAGGAGGCAGAAGGGGACCAGTGGAAGGGAAAAGGAAGGACAAGAGTGGACAGCAGAGGGGAGAATATGAGCAAAGAACAGTGATATACATGCATGAAAATGCCATAATGAAGCCCATTACTTTGTATGCTAAACACACGCACACCCAGGCACACACGAACACACTTGCATGCACTCTTGCGCATACATGAGGCAAAAACTGGTAGAACTGCAGTGGGAAATAAACAGTGCACTATTGCAGCTGCAGATGTCAACACTCCTCTCTCAGTAATTAACAGACTCAGCAGGCAGAAAATCAATAAAGACGTAGTTAAACTGAGTGCCTCATCCGCCAGCTGGACCCAACTGACATCTCCAGACTACTTTACCCAGCAGACTATATATTCTTTTCAGGCTCAAATGGAACTTACCAAGATCTACCACAATTGTACACCATAAAACACACTTTAACAAATTTACAGAGATCATACAAACTATTTGCAGCGGAATTAAACTGAAAATCAGTAACAGAGGAGCTGGAGAGATGGCTCTGCAGGTAAAATCTCTTTCTGCACACAAGAAGGAGTGTTGAGTGAGTTTCTGTCCTGCCTGGTTCCCGCAGTTGTTAAGTCCCAAAGAAATCACACAGAGGTCTACATTAATTATAAACTGATTGGCCCATTAGCTCAAGCTTCTTATTAATTAATTCTTATAACTTACATTAGCCCATAATTCTTGCCTGAGTTAGCCATGTGGCTTGGTACCTTTTTCTACGAGGCAGTAACATCTAGCTTGCTCTGTGTCTGGATCACAACTGCAGACTGAAACTTCCCTCTTCCCAGAATTCTCATTGCCCGCCTCTACTTCCTGCCTGGTGGCCCCATCTGTACTTCCCTCCTGGCTACTGACCAATCAGCATTTTATTAAAAATAATACAAGTGACAGGATAAAAGACTATTGTCCCACAGCAAAGAAGTACTGGGATTCAGAGTCCCAGCACCATGTAAATCCCAAGCTGACATGGCAGCCTGCCTGTGATTCCAGTTAGAGTAACCAAATTGTTGAGCTCTGAGTTCAGGTGAGGACCCTGCTTCAATATAGAAGGTAGAGAGTAACTGAGAAAGACAGCCAGAGTCAGTGTCTGTCCCCCACAAACATATACAAAAATATGCTCCAACACATGCAAATAACATAATATGCACACACATATCACACACACATACACATGCATGAACTTGCTGTAATAACAGAAAATATCTTTAAAATCCTCAGATATTTGAATACTTAACCTCTTATGAAGCAGAAAAGAAATCCCAAAAAAAATTTAAAACACTTTAAATTATTTATTTATATATTTTATTACACATATGAGTGTTTTGCCAGTGGGTACATCTGTGCACTGTGTGTGCATGTTCAGTGCCCACAGATATCAGAAGAAGGCATTGAATTCCCTGGGACTGGGGTTACAGATGGTTGTGATTGGCCTTATCGGTCCTGGGAATCAAACCTGGATCTCATGGAAGAGCTGCCAGTGCTCTTAACATCTCTCCATCCCTAAAATATATTTTAGTTAAATGAAGATGTGTGAGATGCAGTGAAAGCAGTGCTTACACAGAAGAGTATAACATTGAGTATGCAGCCTGGAAAAGAATAAAGATAGTACCCCAAAGCAGAGAACACAATCCCCCGTCCCTGTGTGGCAACAGCTGAGGAACAAATCTCTGGCTGAGGGAACACAGACAGGACAGTGGTTCAAGAGGGTTCTCACCCTGTCATAAACCTCACAGAATCAAATCTTGTTTTAAACTAGTCTTCCAGAACTACAATTATCCCATTCAGACAAACTCAGCCACCCAGAGTAGATTATTAAACAGTCATGGCTGGGGAAGAACAGCTTAATTCTGTGTGTCCCACTGATGCCCAGATCTCACTTCTGCCCAGACAGGGAATGTGGGAGCTAAGAGTGGGAGCCACAGAGGCATTTCCCAGCATTCCATGCAGTAAAGCTATGGAAGAGAAGGTGCTAGGCTGTTTCCTGTGCTTCACCCCACCCCGAGACAGGCCTCCTCAGTCCTGGAATTAGCAAGCTGTTTCTCCCTGTGGCATCTACAAACTTCAGTGCAGCAGACACAGCCAGATCAGGTAAGAGAGAAAGGACAAGCTGAAAGTGACTTCGATTTGTGCAGTTAGAGATGAAAGAGTCATGGGGGTCCCGAGAGTAAATAAGCAAGATACTGAGATTAAGGAAAACTCATTCTGCAGCTAGAGAGAGGGCTCAGAGATTAAGAATTTATACTGCTCATGCAATTTCGGTTCCCGGCACCCACAAGAAGCAGCTAAAAACTGCCTTTGCCTCCAACTCCAAGAGATTCATCACCCTCTTCAAACACACACACACACATACATATACACATGTACACGCATGCAGATGTACACACTCGTGTGTGCTTGCACACATACTTCTTTTTTATGTGCATTGGTGGTTTGCCTGCGTTTATGTCTGTGTGAGGGTGTCAAATCACTTGGAGCTAGAATATAGATAGTTGTGAGCTGCCATGTGGGTGCTGGGAATTGAACTTAGGTTCTCTGGAAGAGCAGTCAGTTATCTTATCCACTAAGCCAGCTCTCCAGCCCCCACACATTTTTTTTAAAAGAGGCATAAAGAAATTATAATGTATTATTTTAAAAACATGAAGAATTGTCTACCCTATATGAAACAAAAGATATGCAAACAGAAACAGCCATGAGGTTGCCCCTCTACTTACCAAGTGAGCATCTTTGTTGATGGGCATTAAATGCTCTAAAGTTCCTGGAGGCTGCTGCTCTCAGAGACCTAAGATGCTGGCCTGTTTGAGTCTATACAGCCATTTGGCATTGTGCAGTATGAGCCACAGACTGCCATACCTGCCATCATATTCTTCCTTCCTGGGAATGTATGCTAAGGATGTAATTGAAAAAGAAGTGTGTGGAAAGATATTTTCCTTTACGCTGTCCCAAGGACAAACAGCCAGATGTTGGTGGCCCGCAGGGTACTTTCTGCCTAGCAACTCTTTTTGAATCACTCCACATGTTCTGAAGCTATCAACAGTCACCCTGTCACGTTCACAGCTCTGTCCCAAACTCGGACTTTCGCCTGTGTCTATAGCTGCTGCTTAACTTTGCTTGGCTCTCCAAGAGGGAACTCTCTTTCTCTCCTCCTCTGCCCTTCCTCATCGAAACACATAGCATGCCCACTGCTATGGTGTGTTGGAAATGGATCCCCAGCAAAGTAGTACTTGGAGGTCGCCTTGGGGACTTTACCCTTGTGGATGGGATTAGGTGCCTTTTGAGTTTAATGTCCTTCTACCTTCTGTTAATTGAGGGCATAGCATTCTTCTCCTCAAAGGACACTGTGTTCAAGGTGCCATCTTGGAAGCAGAGACTGGACCATCACCAGACAGACAGCCCACTGGTATCTTCATCTTGGACTTCATCTTAGCAGAGCTGCTAAAAACACAGTTCTGCTCTTTCGAAATCACTCAGTCTCCAGAATTCTTCCACAGCAGTACACACAGAACAAGACAACTGTCTTTCTAGGCACTCAGGCCAAACCTTCAGGTATCACTGTAGGTCCCTTCCCATCCTCAACTCCCCATTCACCTTCAATTCTTTCTAAAAATCTATTTTTATCTCCAGCACTGAAAAGTGGCTGCCACTGTAGTCTATGTCAGGAGCCCCACTCCCTGAGTGCTCCCTGTAATCCTCCTGCTCCACTGTAGTCTAAGCCATCAGCCCCACTCCCTGAGTGCTCCCTGTAATCCTCCTGCTCCATCATAGTCTAAACCATCAGCCCCACTCCCTGAATGCTCCCTGTAATCCTCCTGTTCCACCATAGTCTAAGCCATCAGCCCCACTCCCTGAGTGCTCCCTGTAATCCTCCTGCTCCACTGTAGTCTAAGCCATCAGCCCCACTCCCTGAGTGCTCCCTGTAGTCCTCCCGAAAGGTTTCTTTCATCCCTGTCTTGCTGACTTTCCATTCTTTTTTCTACCCTGCAGAATCCTTGATTCCCAAAACCCAAATCCAACCTCATCAGGCCTTCAGCAGCTTTCCGTTCTCTACAGGATCTGTTCCGATCAACATTCCAGAAAAAGGCTCAGGAACCTCGGGCCCCACCCTTGCAGCTGCCCCACCCCCTGTCACCACAGCCTTTTCTATCTTCAGATGTACCACGCGCTTCTTCTCTCCTGTCCTTGCCACCCCAGCTCGAACACTGGGTGAGCGGCTGGGGATGCTGAGAGCTGTTTCTACTCTGTGGATGTATTTTATCCAGAAATGAAGAGACAAGTGAAGCCCGAGGTTGTGGTTCATCCCTGTCATCCAAGTGTCTGACCGGAGGCTGAGACAGAAGAATCACCAATCCGGGCAAGACTAGGCTGTTTAATAAGACTTCATCAAAACAGCAGAGGAGGAATAGAAAAGGGATGGAAGGAGGGAAAGGAAGGGAGGAAAGGCAGGTAGAAGAAAGGAAATGCTTCGATGGTACTTTCGGAAATGCCCAACCTTGAAATCTTGCCATTTAGTTGGTGCCAGACTACCGGGACTAAACCTTTCCACCACTCCCTAAGGATTTCCTCCCCTCTTCTGTCACCTCCTACTCACTTTGTGTCACCAACTGCACTATTTCCAACAACTTTGGGCAAACACAGCCCACTTTATCTCCTGGAGATACAAGAATAAAGAGATCTATGGCCAAGACAAGAAAACCTGGGCAGACAATTCATAACAGAGCAGGAAACAACCAAGAGCGACGTGACGGCCAGGTTATCATAGAGGCCCCAAAGAAGACATCTGCAGAGTAAGCCTTTATGCTGGGCAGTCACAAGGCCATGGACACTTGCAAGGAATGGGGAATCACTAAATAGAGGGGATAGACAAACTCTGAGATCAGCATGGAACTAGCCCTTGCTTTACTTCAGGAGAGCTATGTATTCTCTTTGCACAATAAGTCACCAGGTCAGGTGTATGCTAATTTCTCAACTAACGCCATCTACTCACGTTATTAATACTCGGCCTAGGTGAGCACAGGAAACAATGCAGGTATATGCAAAACTATGGCTTGAGAACAGAAATGGCTTCACAGAGAAGGCTGCAGGTGACCTTGGGACCTGCAGGGTTCCTGTCCATACCCCTTCAGCTCAGAGCAGCCACGGTGGCATCATCTGATGTTTGTTAGAAATGCAGGCGCTGAGTGTCCCAGACCTAGTGAGAATCTGTATCACGACCATCTGGTGAATCGGCTGCGTATTAAAAGTTCAGGGTTGTGCTTGAGAAAACCAGTTGCAGCCAGGAAGAACCAGTTGCAGCCAGTTGGAATTTGGAGGAAGGATTGCTCTACTGTATTCAAGGAGACTCACAGCCAGGACTAGTCAGTGGTCTATAGAACCCGAGAAACTGCTTTCTTAGGTCAGAAAGGGGAAATTTACAGCATTCATCAGACAAGGAACTTAGGACGGAAGTCAAATCAAACTTTCTAATATCGTGTGGGCTCATGTGGCCCTAAGCGTCAGAGCTTAGGGTGGATCTGCAGAGTGAGAGAGTTAAGAACATCCATCACCAAAAAAAAAAAAGAAAAGAAAAAGTCTAGAAAGCTCTGATTAACTATTTTGGGTTTTTTTGTTTTTTGGTGTTTTTGTTTTGTTTTGTTTTGGTTTGGTTTGGTTTTTCGAGACAGGGTTTCTCTGTGGCTTTGAAGCTTGTCCTGGAACTAGCTCTTGTAGACCAGACTGGCCTCAAACTCACAGAGATCTGCCTGCCTCTGCCTCCCGAGTGCTGGGATTAAAGGCATGCGCCACCACCACCTGCCTGATTAACTGTAATATTAGCACTTTAAGTTGCTATTCAGGTCTACTGCTCTGGTTCCTGCCAACTCAAATTCATATCAACGAACATGAAGGTGGAAGAGGTATGTTTTTAAGCAATATCCAAAACAGTCATTTCTGGGAAAGAGAAACGTTATTGCTTACTGGAAGAGTACACACTAAATGCTGCCATGTGGTTGTTGTTGTCCCCACTTTACAGATGTGGAAACTGAGTCTTGGGAACTTTAACATTGTTTCAGTTTACACAGAAGCCAAGCAGCAAGGCAGTAGGCGAAAGAGGGAAGAGTTTGACTGTAGTTCATGTCTTCTCTTCTGAGTCCCCCCTTTCTGCTTAGACAACAAATGCCATATTATCAGGCCCTGCAGAGGCCTGTGGTAAATAATCTCCCAGGATCACTAATGCAGGACTGGACCCAGATGTATCATCCTAATTCTCCCAGTCTCCTCTGCCATAGATTCACACTTTCCCTGATTCAGATTTACAGGAGAAAAGACAGTCATGCCCAGCGGTACCTGTGTCCTTTGTCAACGGCTGCATCCAGATATCTCTGCAAACTGGTCTAGGCCTTCAGCTTAGAAAAACCTCCCAGACATAAACAGGATCAAAGGCCTGCAAGTCTCTCTCCTGAAGTAGCAGCACAGCCTGCTGAGGCTGCCTTTGTTTACCGTTTGTCTCTAAGCACTGGCTGCCCAGTGAGCAAGTCAACAAGGCCGGCCACTTTCCTGCCTCTCTTCTCTCCGCCCAGTAACAGGCAGAGTCGCCCAGCGGCCTTCTCAAGGCCAGTGGGCCCAAGGGCAGTAAGAGCTCAACGGATTAGGTGCCACTGAAGGACTGAAGGCCGTAGGAGCCGGCTCAGGGAGGCTTTTACAATGACGTCTCTTTATCACCTGGTCCAATAAAAGAAAGATCCCTGCAATGAGGAGGGGGGAAGGTGAGGGGGGAGGCAAGGGGGGGCGGGGGGGCGGGACACATCTCAAGAGTCACAGCTCAGTTTCATCAGTTACCCACTCCTCCCTGCCCATGAATGGTCAGACTTCTGACCTGCACCCCAGGTAATCCATAAGCATAGACAATCCTACCCAGGCCCAAGGTCTTGAAGCTGTTGGTGGAAAGGCCAGAGGAACCCTCCAGCCTCTGTTCCCTGAGTTCAGGAAGGACAAAGTTGGGACAAGAAGAGCAAGAGACAGATCATAGTTCTTTAGAGAGGGCTGTGAGAGAATAAATCTTTTAAGCCCTTTTGGAATTAGCAGTGTCAAACTGAGAAATATTTTTGAAAGGAAGAATACAAGGCTTTTCTTGATGGAAAGCATCTAATGCATGTTTGATACAGCTGATGGGACCAGTGAATGAGTGTATTCTCATCTCTTTAAGGAATGCAAAGTGCACACCACCTTTGCAAACCCAACCGCTCAGAAGTACACTGCCGAAAGCCCATGTAAGCATCTGAAAACGGATACGCCCTGCAGTCTAGCTGTTTTATTTCATTTTAATAACATGTGAAGTTACTGTAGTGTGTCTTTGTGATGCCAAAACCCTAAAAACCATCAACCGCCTGTCAACAGTGGGTCTGCAGACAGAGCGGTTTATACACCGAAGAAAAGGAAATGCTTGGCTGTGCAGAGGAGAGAATCAGATCTGGGTCTCAGGCAACGCAACAGCTGCTGAGCAAATATTTAAAAAAATAAAAAGTGTCGCACAGCCCAATTTTCTTGCAAATAGATAAATATAAAAATCAGGCATCGAGGGGCTAAAGATGGCTCAGTGACTAACCCCAAGCCAGGTTCCACTTCCAGCATCCACGTGGCAGCTCACACCATATGTAACTCCAGATCCAGGGGAACACAAGGCCTTCCTTCCTCTGGCCTCTGAGGGCACTGCATATACCACATGATGCACAGATATGCATGCAAGCAAAACACCCACACACATAAACTTTTATAAATGGAGAAAATAAAAATAAGCGTAGGAATACATATCCTTTATTTAGACAAGTCACAGAAATGTAAAAGTGTTTGCTTTGGGAAGAAAAAAATATTACCTATTCTTTCCTCCCTTGTATTTTTGTATTAAATTGTTTAAAAACAAAAAAAATGCACACTGTTCTATAAAAATTTTTCTTTTTTCACTTAAAGTTACTTTTACTGACACTCCCAATTAGTTAGAAAATGCATTTTATGATATGTGTGACCATCTGTTTAGTTTCTCCAAAATTTCTCCATGCATCAGATTCAACCAGGGGCTTGATAAAACGCAGATTCGCAGGCACTGCCTGGTGCCTTTTGAGCCTTTGTCTCTGAGGCACAGCTAAGAATAGGTGGGCCATCAGCAAGTCCCTGTGTAACCCTCACTTAGTAATCCATTCATTCCAGCTATGCGCAATTGGAAACAGTCCCGGAAGGAGGAAGTGAATTTCTCCAGTCACATGGTTGTTTGTGGTAGAACACAGAGCAATACCTAAGTCGGGGTCATGCAGGTGGTGCTGGTCTGCCTAAAGTCACTGCCACTTCCATCTTCTCTCTTCGAAATGCTTGCACTCACAAGAGAGCTCTATAGGTCAATTAAAACATGGGGAAAAGACCTTGCTTTAGTATTGAAATATTTGAATTTATACATTTTAAAATTTTTCAACTGCTTTGCTCTCAAGACCTGCTTATTCATAATTATGCAGTGTCCTTGAAAGTATGGCTTCATATAAAGAGAAACCCAACACTGTAACCAACCGCCAGTTAGCAAGGTTCTCTGAGCATATGCACGTACATATACACATAGACTGTAATTGTATTCAGTAGATACAGAGTTGCTCCATGCAGTTATAAGGGCTAAAATACCATAATCTGCCATCTGCAAGCTGAAACCCCACTCTAGCAGAAGATACAGTTCCTATCTGAGTTCAAAAGCCAGAGACTCAGAAAAACCAATGGGTTCAACCCCAGCCCCGGGGAAAAGACTAAAGCCTCAAGCTCAGTAGTTGGCTTTAGAAAGAAAGCAATTTCTCTTTATCTATCAGAATAACCCAAACTTCTATCCTAAAAGGCCCAGGCCACTATCAGTTTTGGCTGAACTAGGTTGTTATAGTTTCCCAAAGATCCTAATCACAAGACATGGTAGATCATTTACAGTGTGAGGAGGACATGTGTAAGCTAGACACAAATGCCACACTGGCACACAACTTACAACTTCAAACCAGGGCCCAGGGAAATTGACCTTTTGCCCTATTGTCTTCTCCATTCACAATGTGAGGACCCAAGGGCACAATGTATGCAATCCTGTGATGACCGGGATACCCAACATGGGTACCACCATCCCTAATCAATGCGCAAAATCCCTGTTCCTGGCGTGCAGACAATGCGCACTGCTATAGGTCTGCAGGCTCCTTTCTAATTTCTCTCCCTAGACTGTGCTTGCAGGATCCTGACAGTCCCAACAAGAATGACCGGAAAGTTGGGTGGGTATGGAAGACTTAACTATTTAACTTTAACAAGGCTATTTCAGCCCACTAGCAAGACAGCGGAAGTCACTGATTGGCCCACTAATAAAAAGTGTCTGACTGTACTTTAGGGGGATGACTTTCTCACCCTCTGCCTCTCTCAACTCAGTAAGAAACTGGGAGAAAACAAGTACCTACCCCGAGGCTGAATATTTAGCATGTGTATTAGCTGCTTTTTTTCAATGCTGTAACACAAATTCTAATTGGTCTTAATAATAAAAACTCGGAGTCAGCTATCAGGGGTGAAAGCTGAAGGATCAGAGAAGCAGAGCGGCCAATCACCAGAGAGTTCTTACCTCTACTAATGCGACCAAAGGTGCGACCCTGTCCTCAGACTGCATCCTCACACTCCATCCTCAGACTGACTGCTTCTTCAGACTGCACTGAGCTCCAGTCTCCTCCCGCCTTATATTCCTCTCTCTGCCCAGCCATGTCACTCCTGTCTCCACCTCCCTAGTGCTGGGATTAAAGGTGTGTGATCCCAAGTGCTGGAGGCAGCTCTGTTTCTCATTTAGACTGGATCAGTTTCGCATAGGCCAGGGTGGCCTTGAACTAACAAAGACCTGTCTGACCCCCAGTCTTGAGATTAAAGGTGTGTGCCACCACTGCCTGACCTCTAGTGGCTAGCTCTGCACTCTGAGAATGCTTGTAAGTCTAACTCCAGGGGTATACACGCTGCTGCCTTGCTAGTCTACTTCACTTACAAAGCAAGCAGACTTCATTTACAAAGCTCTAGTCCAAAGATGAATCTGTATGAACTTTAAACTGATAGCATCAGAGCAGTGAACGAAGCAACCGTGGTTTGCTAGGTACTTATCAACAGTCGTGCCCTAGAAGAAGAAGGATTTTCTTCAGTTTGTAGATTTTAGTCTGTGATCCATGACTCTGCTGATTCGGAGCCCATGATGAGGCATCACATTATGACAACAGGAATATGTGGCTGTAAGAGGGAGGCCGCTAGTTAGTTCCCAGCTGCTTAGCCCCGAAAAACTCACACAGAAACTATATTGATTGAATCACTGCTTGGGCCCATTAGCTCTAGCTTCTTATTGGCTAACTCTTACATATTAATTTAAGCCATCTCCATTAATTTGTGTATCGCCACATGACTGTGGCTTACTGGGTAAAGTTCCCAGCATCTGTCTCTGGTGGCAGCTCCATGGCTTCTCTCTGACTCCTTCCTTCTTTCTCCCAGCATTCAGTCCAATCCTCCCTGCCTAGCTCTGCTCTGCCCTGCCCTGCCCTGCCCTGCCCTGCTCAAAGCAGTTCTTTATTAACCAACGGTAATCACAGCATACAGAGGGAAATCCCACATCAATGTGGCAGCAGCTACTCTCTTCTAGGTAAACAAGAAGTACATGGCCAGGAATATGTGACCACAGTCAAGATACCCCCACAAGGACTCATTCCCAGTGACCTGTTTGCTCCATCTAGAGCCCACTTCTTAAAGTTTCCAGAGACTTCCAAAGTAGCACCACCAGCTGGAGCCAAGCATTCCACACATGACCCTGTGGGACACGTAGACCCCTTAGTAGAGCCCAACACTGTGCTAATGCACAAGTCAAAGGCCCATAAAACCAGACCTGTTCTGAGAGGGCACCACATGAGGAAAAGGCTCATGAGATTAGTTGTTCAAACATGGACATTTTAGAAAGTGTGAGTCATACTAATAATGAATGAGACTGGAGTAACCCAGGACACCTGACCCAGATGCCTGCTTGCACTCAGTCTCATGTGATTCTTTCTCTCCCAATGTAAGTCTTTACTTCTACTATCCACAAACCACACACACACACACACACACACACACACACACACACACACACACACACACACACACACTCCAAAAAATACCTCAGGGTGTTCTACATCAGAAACTCAAACTGTGATAGCTCATCCATTCCTTCTCTGTCCATTTCCCTCTTGTATGCTCTTCTCTGTATTTGCAACCGTTCTCGGTCTTTAAAAAGAGGATTTATTTTTATTTTATGTGTTATAGCTTTGCCTGCATATATCTGTACACCCTTGAGTGTCTGATGCCCGTGGAGGCTGGAAGAGGGCAAAGGATTTGCTAGAACTGGAGATATGGACTGTTGGGAGCTAGCATGTGAGTGCTAAGAATCAAACTTGTATCTTTTCTAAGAACAACTAGTGCAAGCCATCATTCAATCAATTGAATGTAACCTATTCACAGTCTTTTAATTAAATTCTCATACTGTTCTGGTTTGAAGAGTAATGGCCCTCATAGGTTCATATGTGCAAATGATTGGCCCATAGGGAATAGCAGTGTTAAGAAGAGTGGCTCTATTAGGAGGTGTGGCCTTGTTGGAGGAAGTGTGTCACTGTGAAGGCAGGCTTTGGGGTCTTAGCTTGTCTGGCCAGTGTGACACAGTTTCTCCTTCTGCTCCTACAGATCAAGATATAGAACTCTCAGCTCCTTCTCCAGCAACATATCTACATGCATAATGCCATGCTCTGCCATGATAATAATGGACTAAACCTCTGAAGCTGTAAGCCAGCTCCAATTAAACCCTTTCCTTTACAAGAGTTTCTGTGGTCATGGTGTCTCTTCATAGGAACAGAAACCTTAAGACATACAATACATCCCGATTACAGCCTTTCCCGACTGCTCCTCTCAGTTCCTGTCCACCTCCTCTCCTCTCCGAATCCACTCCCTTTCTGTCTCTCATTAGGAAAGAACAGGTTTCTGAAGGATAACAACCAAACATGATAAAATAAAATAATTAGATGAAACAAAAAGCATCATATCAGAGCTGGACAAGAAAAAAGGAAATGAGTCCCAAGAGCAGGCACAAGAATTAGAGACCCACTCATTCACACATTCAAGAGTCCCATAATAATACTAAAATGAAAGTTATAATATATACACAAAGGACCTGGTGCAGACCCCTGTAGGCCCTGAGCTTGCTGCTTCCGTCTCTGTGAGATCATATGAGCCTTGCTTAGTTGATTCATAGGCCCTTGTTCTCCTGGTGTCCTCCATCCCTACTGGCTCTTACACTTTTTCCACCTCCTCTTCTGCAGGATTCCCTGAGTTCTGAGGGGACAAATTTGATGGAGACATCCCATTTAGAGCTGTGTCTTCCAAGAACTCACTCTCCACATGAAATCTGACTGTGGATCTCTATATTTGTTCCCATCTACTATAGGTGGAAGCTTCTCTGATGATGGCTGAATAAGACACTGATCTATGAGTAAAGCAGAATATCACTAGGAGAAATTTTTATTGCTAATTCTTTTTAGACCTATAGTGTTTGGTTTTTCTGTGGGCTGTCTAGTCTCAGATTCTTGCTCACATAAACAGTGTTGGGAATGGGTTTTGTCTCATGGAGTGAGCCTTAAGTAAATCAGTCATTGGTTGGTTACTCCCACAGATTCTGTGCCACCACTGCCATAGCTTATCTTGGAGGCAGGAGAGACTGTAATTGAAAGGTTTTGTGGCTGGGTTGGTATTTATGTTTCTCTTTTGATAACCTTCAGAGTATGTTCCCACACCGAAGACACTAGAACATAGGGGTGACAGCTCCAGTAGGCACCAGCTCTACTTCTGTCTGTTCAATGAGTTGCAGGGGTACTGTCCTTAGCAATGAGGCCCTCACTGATAGTTTACAGAGAACAACCCCTTGTCTTAGCAACATCCTAAGCAACAACCTAATGGGTTGTTTGGGGATTTCCATGGGACCCCCTTGGCCAGCAAATCAATTGAATGCAACCCATTCCTGGTACTGGAAGCCTCCTGTCGTGACAAGAGATGAAAGGTTGGGATTCTGTATTATTAGGAGACCTCATTAAGATCACCTTCATACACATAATACATACTTACACACACACATTACAGAGTTTCCATTTCATTAGATCTCCATATCATCCCTCAAACGCCTCTTAACTCCAGCTGTCTCTCGCCACTCCCTCCCTCAACCCTATCTCCTCCCCCTCCCCACCTGATGATTCTCTACTCCCATCCCTACCCACCCCAAGTCCACACATAAAGTCTTTTCTATTTCCCCCTCACAGGGAGATCCATGTGTCCCCCACTAGTCCCTTCCTCTATACATAGGCTCTCTGGTTCTATGGATTAGAGGTTGATTATCATTTATTTAACAGTTAATATCCACATATAAGTGAATACATACCATATTTATCTTTTGGGGTCTGGGTCATCTCACTCAGGATGATTTTTTTCTAGTTTTATCAGTTTGCCTGCAAATTTCATGATGTCATTTTGTTAACAACTGAGTAGTAGGCCATAGTGTAAACGGGCCATGTTTTCTTTACCTATTCTTCTGTTGAGGGACATCTAGGGTGTGTCCAGTTTCTGGCCATTATGAATAGGGCCACAATGAACTTGGTTGAGCAAGTGTTCTTGTGGTAAGATGGAGTGTTCTTTGGATATATGCCCAAAAGTGGTATAGCTAGGTCTTGAGGTCAATCGATTCCAGTCTTTATGAGGAACTGACTTATTGATTTCCATAGTGGTCTTACAAGTTTGCACTACCACCAGCAATGAAGGAGCGTTCCCTTTGTTTCACATCTTTGTCAAAATGCACTGTCACTTGTGTTATTGACCTTAGCAATTCTGACAGGTATAAGATGAAATCTCAAGGTAGTTTGATTTGCATTTCCTTGAGAACAAAGGATTCTGAACATTTCTTTAAGTGCTTCTTAGCCATATGAGGTTCCTCTGTTGAAAATGCTCTGTTGCAATCTGCATCCCATTTTTAAACTGGATTATTTGGTTCTTTGATATCTAATTTCTTGAGTTCTTTATATTTTTGGGTATCAGTCCTCTATCAGATGTGGAATTGATAAAAATCCTTTCCCATTCTGTAGGCTGCCACTTTGTCTGAATGATGGTGTCCTTTGCCTTGTTGAAGCTTTTCAGTTTCATGAGGTCCCATTCATTAATTGTTGTGCCTGTGCTACCGGTGTTCTCTTCAAGAACTCTTCTCCTGAGACAATGAGTTGAAGGCTATTTCCTATTTTCTCTTCCATCAAGTTCAGTGTGTCTGGCTTTATGTTGAGATCTTTGATCCGTCTGAACTTGCATTTTATGCAAGATGATAGATATGGATCTATTTGCATTCTTCTTCATGCCAACATCCTTCTTGACAAGCACCATTTGTTGAAGATGCTTTCTTTTTCCAAGGTGTATCTCTGGGTTCTTCATTAAAAATAAGGCGGTCGTCTGTGTGTGCACTGAATATATCTGTGTCTTCAGTTCAATTCCATTAATCATTGTATCTGTTTTTATGCCAATACTATGTGGTTTGTGTTACTATAGCTCTGTAGTTTAACACTGTAGCTCTTGACATTGAGAATGGTAACACCTCCAGCAGTACTTTTATTGTTCAGGATTGTTTTAACTCTCCTGGGGTTTTTGTTTTTCCATATGATGTTGAGAATTATCCTTTCAAGGTCTGTGAAGAATTGTGCTGGAATTTTGATGTGGACTGCATTGAATCTGTATATTGCTTTTGGTAGGTTGGCCATTTTTACAACATTACTCCTATTGATCCATGAGCATGGGGGATCTTTCCATTTTCTCAAATCTTCTTCAATTTATTTTTGTGGTTGCTGTTTTTTGTTTTGTTTTGTTTTTCAAGGCAGGGTCTCTCTGTGTAACAGCCTTAGCTGTCCTGGAACTAGCTCTTGTAAACCAGGCTGACCTCTCGAATGCTGGGATTAAAGGCATGTGCCACCACTGCCCAGCCTTCTTCAATTTATTCAGAGATTTGAAATTTTTAACATACAACTCTTTTACTTGCTTGTTTAGAGTTACCCTAAGATATTTTATATTTTTTGAGCTATTGTGGTAGAAGGTGCTGTTTCCTTGATTTCTTTCTCAGTCCTTTTGTCATTTGTATATAGGAGGGCTACTGATTTTTGTGAGTTAATTTTGTATCCAGCTACTTTACTGAAGGCATTTATCAGCTGTAGGAGTTCCCTGGCAGAATTTTTAGAGTCACTTATGTGTACTACAATATCATCTGCAAATAAAAATACTTTGATTTCTTCCTTTCCCATATATAACCCCTTGATCTCCTTCAGTTTCAATATTGTTCTAGCTAAGACTTCAAGTACTATATGAATAGATAGAGAGAGTGAACAACCTTGTCTTGTCCCTGATTTTAGTGGAATTTCTTTGAGTTTCTTTCCATTTAATTTTATGTGAACTATAGGCTTGCTGCAAATTGCCTTTACTGTATTCCCCTAATCTCTCCAGGAGATTATCATGACGGGGTATTGGATTTTGTCAAACTCCTTTTCTGCATCTAATTAGATGATCATGTGTTTTTTCTTTCAGTTTGATTATATGATGGGTTTCATTCATTGATTTTTGTATATTGAACCATCCTTGCATCTCTGGGATGAAACCTACTTGATTGTGGTAGATGATCTTTTTAGTGTGTTCTTGGATTCAGTTTGGAAGTATTTTTTTAAAGTATTTTTTCATCTATGTTTAGAAGGGAACTTGGTCTATAAGTCTCTTTCTTTGTTGTGTCTTTCTGTGTTTTATGTGGTTTGGATATTGGATAACTGTGGCCTCATAAAATGAGTTTGGCAATGCTCCTTCTGTTTCCATTTTGTGCAATAATTTGAGTAGTATTGGCATTAACTCTTCTTTTAAAATCTGGTAGAATTCTGTGCTAAAACCATCTGGCCATGGGCCGTTTTTAGGTTGGGAGAGCTGTAACGACTGTTTCTATTTCACTGGGGGTTATAGGTTTATTTATATTGCTCTACTGACCTTAATTTAACTTAAATAACTGATACATATGTGGAAAATTATCCATTTCTTTTAGATTTTCCAACTTTATGGAGTACAGATTCTTGAAGTATGTCCTTATGATTCTCTGGATTTCCTTGGTATCTATTGTTATATTCCCCACTCCTTTTTTATTTCTGATTTTGTTCATTTAGATATTCTCTCTCTGCCTTTTAATTTGGATAAGAGTTTGTCTATCTTATTTCCTCAAAGTATAAACTCTTTGTTTCATTGATTCTTTGTGTTTTTTTCTTGGTTTTTATTTTATTGATTTCAGCCCTGTGTTTGGTTGTTTCTTGAGAGATACTCCTCTTTGGTGTGATTGCTTCTTTTTGTTCTAGAGCTTTCCCGTGTTCTGTTAAGTTGTTAATATGAGATCTCTTCAGATTTTTTTGTTTGTTTGTCTTTTATTTTTGTTTTTGTGTAGATCTTGTTTTAGACACTTAGTGATGTGCCTCTTAGAACCGTTTTGTGTTGTGTGTGTGTGTCTGTACTAAGTTTGGGTTTGCTGCTATTCCATTTTCATTTTCATCCTATTCTAAAATTTTCATTTCAATTCTAGAAAGTCTTTAATTTCTTTCTTACTATCTATCTTGACATTTGATATCATTCAGTAGGGAGTTGTTCAGTTTCCATGAGTTTGTAATCTTCCTGTTGTTTCTGTATTGTCGATACCCAGCTTTAATCTGAGGTGGTCTGATAGCATTCAGGGAGTTATTTCAATTTTCTGGTCTCTGCTGCGACTTGCTTTGTGTCCAAGTTCATGGTCAGTTTTGGAAGCTCCATGAGGTGCAGAGAAGAATGCATATTCCTTTGTGTTTAGGGAAAATGCTCTATAAATATCTGTGAGGTCCATTTGGTTTATAATGTCTGTTAACTTCATTATTTCTCTGTCTAGTTTTTATCTGGATGACCCTTCCATTGGTGAGAGTAGGGTATTGATGTGTCCCCCACTATTAGTGTTTGAGGGTTAATATGTGATTTAAACATAGTAGTGTTTCTTTTACAAACTTGGGTGGATTTTTCTTTGATGAATATGCGTCTTTTTTGATGCATTTTTTTGATGGGTCTCTATCTCTTTCGATTAGTTTTTGATTTAAAGCCTACTTTTGATTGAAGTCACTGAACCAACTTGCTTCTTAGGTCCATTTGCTTGGAATATCTTTTTCCAACCCTTTACCTTGAGGTAATGTCTTCTTTGATGTTGAGATGTGTTTCTTGGATGCAGCAGGATGGATTCCATTTTCACATTCATTATGTTAGTCTGTCTTCTTTTTTCTTTAAGATTGAGCCCATTGATGTTGAGAGACATCAATGACACATGATTGTTAATTCCTGTTGTTTTATTATTGTTGGTGGTGACAGTTATGGGGTGTGTGTGAGTGTGTGTGTGTGTGTGTGTGTGTGTGTGTGTGTGTTTTCCTTCTGTTGATTTTGCTGATATAAGATTATTTATTCCCTGTGTTTTTATGGATACAGTTAACTTGCTTAGGTTGGAGTTTTCCTCCTAGCACCTTCTGTAAGTCTAGATTTGTAGAGAGATGGTGTTTAAATTTGGGTTAATCATGTAATATCTTATTTTCTCCACCTATAGTAATTGAAAGATTTGCTGGTATATTAGTCTGGCTTGGCATCCATGGTCTCTTAGAGTCTGTAGCACATCTATCCAGGCCCTTCTGACTTTAGGGCTTCATGAGAAGTAAAGTGTAATTCTAACAGGTCTGCCTTTATATGTTTTTGGTCTTTTTTTCCTTTGCAGCTTTTAATATTTTTTATTGTATGTGTGTAGTATTTTGATTATTGTATGGCAGTGGGACCTTGTTTTCTGGCTCAATCTGTTTGATGTTCTGTATGCTTCATGTACCTTTAAGGCAGCTTTTTTTTTTAATGTATGAGGGTTCTGTCTGTATGTATGCCTGCATACCAGAAGAAGGCATAAGATCCCATTATAGACAGTTGTGCATCACCATGTGGTTGTTGGGAATTGAACTCACAACCTCTGGAAGAGCAGTCAGAGCTCTTAACTCCTGAGCCATCTCTCCAGCCCAGGCATCTCCTTCTTTAGGTTAGGAAAATTTTCTTCTATGATTTTGTTTAAAGTATTTCCTGGGCCTTTGGGCTTCTTCTTGTCTCCTTCCTCTATCCTCTTAGTCTTTAAGTTTGGTCTTTTCATGGCATTCCAGATTTTCTGCAGATCTTCTGTGCAGAGCTTTTTAGATATAACTTTTCCTTTGATAGATGTATCCATTTTTTCTATCATATCTTCTATATCTAAGATGTTCTCTTCTATTTCTTTTATTATGTTGGTGAAGCTTGCCTCTGAGGTTTCTATTCAAATTCCTAAATTTTTCATTTCCAGAATTCCCTTAGTTTGGGTTTTCTTTATTGACTCTAGTTTCATTTTCAGGTCTTGATGGTTTTATTCATTTCCTTCCATCGTTTGTGTTTTCCTGGATTTCTTTATGGGATTTAGTAATCTCTTTAAGAACCTCTATCATCTTCATACAGTCAGTTTTAAGGTCTCCTCCTCCTTTTTTTCTGTTTGTTTTTTGTTTTGTTTTGATTTTTGTTTTTTGAGACAGGGCTTCCCTTTATAGCTCTGGTTGTCCTTGAATCTCTGTAGACCAGGCTGGCCTCAAACTCAGAGATCCGCCTGCCTCTGCCTCCTGAGTGCTGGGATTAAAGCATGCACCACTGCCACCACCACCCGACTTTAAGGCCTTTTTCTTGTACTGCACTTATGTTGGACTACTCGGGGCCTGCTGTGGTAGGAGAGCTGGTCTCTAGTGGTGACCTATTACCCTGGCTGGTTTTTTTAAATTGCATTTTTAGGCATCTGGGATTGGGATAATTATAGGTCTAGGTGCTGATTTCTGAAATTGTCTTTGTTAGGTAGGTGTTTTTTCCATTGGTTTTTGTTTCCTCTCTGGGTTTTCAGAGTGTGGTGGCTGTGTGTTGCCTGATAGACATAGGTATGGAAGAGCTGTCTCTGTTTCTCTACATGGGTTGACAGGACTGCAGAGAAATAGTCACAGTTCTGTCACTGTAAATCCCTGGCTCTCAGTCTTGACTGAATGCACTCAAGAATCCTTGAATTTACCTTGGCCCCCTTAACTGTCCTGCCTTTGGTCTATAAACTGTAGGGCTGATAAGGTTGGGGAACAATCTAGTATATGACTAATTTCCTTAGGGCGATTTTATTCTGTGCAATTAGGGGTATTCCCTCCTCCCCTTTTTGTGTTGAGAGGAATGTCTAAAGACAGGCTCTCAGTATTTGGTTTTCTTCTTCACCCTTTCCAGTCTTCCTCTTGGGGCTTCAAATCTCTAAAATATTAAGTAAGGTTCTGTTCTGATGCCCCATGCTGCTATGAGATCAGAGTGTTCCAAAGATCTGAATCTAATATTGGTTTGTGTTTATAACTGCTGTGGCAGGATCAAAGATGTTGAAAAAAAGGGCACTGTACCCATCCTTCAGTTTCTTAGGTGCTTTAGAGAACAAACCCCAGAAAACTGAAATTCCTCCAGGAATCTCAGAGTGGGAAAATGTAAAAGCTGAAGCCAAAGGAGGGAGCTTATGTCTGAGAAAGACATTTCACACAATGCTGACAACTTCTCAGGAATGTTACTGGATAGTTAGGGTCAAAGCCTGGGCCCTGGCAATGCTAACCAGGTCAGGTCAGTCACTCAACCTCAGTAGTCCAATTAAAGTATCAAGTAATTGTGAAAAGCATAAAAGGGAGAAGTACTCAATGGGTACTCATTAGGAATAGACAAAAAGAGGCCCAGTGATTCCCTTCACAGTTTTCACAAGTCCATCCTTGTGGTCTTGACAAGAGGGAGGTTCAGGATTATGAAGAGAAACAAGAGGTGCTGTAGGAAATCCTACAGTCAGTAGCTTTAAGCTACCTGGTGTGGCCTCTTATACTATAAATGCTGATGTAAAGCGCGTGTTCCTTCTCTCTTCCTGCTGCTGGATTCGGTTGCTGTTCCCCGTTCCTGCAGAGGACTGTGATCTGAGTCTACCGTTAAATAAATAACCCTTTATTATACTCAATTCTGAGCTAGTGTGGGATTTCATTTTAGCATCTATCTTCAAAGAGGCATGCATAATTGAACAGTCCTGGTCAGATATGGGCCTGCTCACTATGGCCAAATCATTGTCCGGGCTCCAATTTCTCTGACAGGCTGTTAATCCAGAGAAAATCAGGCCTACCAATGGCACAGCCTAATACTCTCCTGTCTTGAAACTTCCTCTGACAACTAGTCTTTTACCATTGCAATCTACCTGGCTCAAATTCTCTGGACACCTACAGAATACAACCAGGTTCTGTGTCAGAATATCACAAAATGTCTTCTAGTCCAGTTCCCAATGGGCCCTCGTTCCCCGTATAGAACACCATGCACTGGGCCACTGCTGTCTGCTGCTCTCTCACTTCCTGGGCTCTCACTAGAATGGCCATGGATACTGAATTGTGCTTACAGTAATTCAAGGAATTTTCTACCTCAACATTTCAACCTTTCCACATTCTCTTGTCAATCAGTTCCCAAAGCCTAAGGACCACATGGTCATGTTTATCACAACAGGGCCCCACTTCTTAGTTACAAATTTTCTCTTAGTTTCTTGTTCTGTCGCTGTGACAAAATGCCCTGGCAAAGGCAACTGACAGGACAAACAGTTTATTTGGACTCAAAGTTTCAGGTACAGCCTGTGGTGGAGAAGTTACAGCGGCAGGGATTGATGCAGCAGGGACCTGTGCAGCAGGAGACGAATGCATGCACTCAGCCAATGAATTCAACTTCAGGATGTCCAGTACCCAGCCCGTAGAGTGGAATGAATAGTGCTGCCCAAACTGATGGTGTTTTCTTTTTTCTGCTTTTTTTGTGGGGCGTGGGGTGGGGAGGTCAAGACAGGGTTTCTCTGTGTAACAGCGCTGGATGTCTTGGAGCTCACTTTGTAGACTAGATTGGCCTCGAACTCACAGAGATCTGCCTGCCTCTGCCTCCCAAGTGCTGGGATTAAAGGCGTGCGCCACCGCCACCAGCTGATGGTATTTCTCCTATTCTCAAGTAACCTAATACGGACAGTTCCTCACAGGCTTGCCCAGAGTCTGGTCTCCATGATGCCAAATCCCATCAAGTTGGCTATCAATATTAATGATCACGGGGGGTGTGGGGGGTGAGGGGCGGTGTTCTTCTTAATTGACAACAAGAAATACATTTCCTTTTTCTTCCTTACACCATTACCATTGTTTAATGGGGCTTCTGGGGGTGAGTGGAGAGCCTTGGTTCTTTTACGGCTGCAAGGGTTTAGGCTTCAGTACTAAAGACTGCTAACATTTAGACTTATTTAAAAGTGCCTGACCCAAGCCATTACACCACAAAGGAAGTTGATAATCAACACCTCAGGGACAGATAGATGATCCAGTGGGCAAGAAGATATGAATTCCAACCCCCAGTACCAATATAAAAGCCAGGTGTGGGCTTGCAGATGTCTACAACCACAGTGCCACAGGGGGCAGAGACAAAATGAGTGCTGGGACTTGCTGATCATCAGGCTAGCTCCAAGTTCAGTGTCAGGCCGGTCTTAAGGGAATACAGGGAAACGGATAGAACAAGACACTCAATATTCTGGCCCCTATTTATGCACACACACACACACACACACACACACACACACACACAAATCAATTAATATTTTAAAATTAGCATTTCAATTAGTTAGCATGTGTGTATATGTGTGCGTAGATCTGAAGTTGATGTCTTCTTTGATGAACTTTTACTTTATTTATCAAGATAGGGCTTCTTGCTGAACCTGGATCTTGCTAATTATGGCTGATCTAGTTGGCCAGTTTCTCCCGACTGCCACACCCCCAATCCCATGTCTTTACTCTAAAGTGCTGGGTGTACAGGGGCTGGCACCTCTGCCCAGCTCTTATGTGGAATCTGAACTTTGCTCCTCATGCTTGCATAGCAAGTACTTTATGCCCTGAGCCGGCTCTCCAGGCCAAATTCCTGCGTTTTAGTTCATCTGTTTGTCAAAAGAAAAGTAAAATAAACAAACAGGCAACAGTTGCTATATACAAATATTGACAAAATTTACTAATGGTCCAAAATACATTTGTGTTAAAACATACAAATCCCTCACTTTATACGTGCCAATGTCTGGCGGTGGTGACTCACAGCTAGAAGGATGGCTCAGTGAGTTTGGGTCCCAGCATCTATATCCCATTGTAGCTGCCTGTAACTCCAGATGCAGGATAATCTAACACCCCAGCCTTCTGAGGGCACCTGCACTCAGGTACACTTATCCACACATAGACACATGCATGGACATAATTAAAAACACAAAACAAATCTTTAAAGAAATCATTCATTTACAAAATTCTACTCATCTAGACTTCTCCCTGGTGGGTGCCAAGATAGACAGACTCAGTAGTTTCCTTGGCTACACAGATCACAGTAGGAACACCCTCAACAACCTTACCCCAGTGACTCAACAAAGCCTCCAAAGACCATTTTACCCTTCTGTGTCATATGATAAATCCTCGTTTTTTTTTTTTTTTTTTTTTTTGTCTTGTTGCTATGGCAAAATACCTGATAAAAGCAACTTAATGAAGGGAAGGTTTCTTCTGGCTCCTAGTTCCAGGGATACAGCCCATCCTGGCAGGGAAGGTACAACAGCAGTTGGGGGGGGGCGGTCACCTCACATCCACAATCAGGAAGCAGACAAGCAATACATGTTTCTGTTCAGTTTGCTTCCTCCTTTTTACTCAGGCTGGGACCACAGTCCATGGAATGATACCAGTTATATTTGGGGAACATTTGTTCAACTCAGTTAACCTAATATAGGCAATCCCTTTCAGATCTACTCAGAGATTTGTTGCCGTGGAGAGTCTAAATCCCATCAATTTGACAGTCAGGATTAACCATCACAACTCCCAGAAACTTAGAGAGAACTCCAGATAAACTCAAAAGAGCTTCTAAATCAGCTCCCTGTCATCTAAACTACAAAAGAAGCCAGGTAGCCCAACAAAACTGACACAGCTTGAACAAAGCTGGTCATCAGGACCCCAAACTAAAAGGAAGGCAAAACCTGGTTGAACCAATAGTGGAGAAACCAACACCAAGGATCAGACCTTCTCGAGAGTCTGAAGTCTAGACACTCACTTCTTTGCTTTCCCAAATAGAAGTGTAAAGGTACTGATGCCAGCTGAATGGGAAGGAGAGGGTGTCCGTGGGATGAAGTGACCTCAGCACTTCTGTGAGCCCATTCAGTCTTTGCTTTCCATCTAGGGTCAGTTTGTTATGAGGAGCTACACCCTCAAAATGTTTTTTGGTTTTTTTTTCTGGATATGGCTTGATAAAATAATTGCTGCCAGAGCAGTTAGTACCAGAGCCTGGGTCCTAACAAGCCGGGACAAGCTTAGCCATTCGTGCTCGAAAAGCCAATTACACAGACAAGTAATAGTGCGAAGCAGAAAAGGGAGAATGATTCAATGTGGCCACATTAGGAAGAGGAATAAAGAGATTCAGGGACACCCTCCGAATGACGCGAAGTTTAGGTTTTTGAGAAGGCAAGAGGCAAAGGTGACTAAGCAGTCCTGGTCCATCAGGGTGTGCTCATCACTGGCCTGCCCTTGATGGGGCTCCAGCTTCCCTGCAGAGTGGCTGAGAAGTACTCAGAACTGTGAAACCTCTTCCTGAGGAACAAATTCTTCCTTTGGCTAAGTCTACTCCTTTTTCCCAGGATGCAATTCCTAGGGAAATTCTAGGCCTGGAGAACAACTGCCTCAATAGCTTGAGTGCCCCACGGAGGGGCACAGGGTTTTCTTTGACATTCTCTCTGCTCCTGCTGGGATGCTTACAGCATCACCAGAAATTCATTTCTTCCTGGTCACGATCATGGACGGCTTGTCCTTTAGGCATCCACTGGAGTGTAGAGGGCCTTGATTTGGGTAAGGAACCCTCACCCGGGCTCCTGAGTAGCTGTCACTTTTTAGAGCGTCACACTTGGAAAGTTCATAACCCTTCTCTCTGCCTTTTCCCCACGCCCTCACACCTTAATCTCTTCCCGCCACTTCCTAATCCTACAAGCTTTGCAGCAGGGAAGGCTGGCCAGTGAGGCCGACCTTTATGGGAGAATAAATCCTATATGCTGATTAGAAAGAAAGGCAAAGAAATCTACTCACAAAAATGACAATGTACGGTCTGGCAATGTGCTTTGGAGCAGAATTAAGAACTGGTGAAGATTTCCTTACCAAAGTGTCCTTAAAGATACTTTCCATTATTTTAGTTAACATATTATTTATACCTGCTTCTAGAGTTCAGGCTGGTGTTTCACATATCTATACAACCTGGAATGATCAGATCAAGGTACTTGGTGTAGCAATATCTCCTCAAACTTTTATCATTTCCTTCTGAAGAAACATTCAAAATGCTTCTGCTAGCTTTTTGGAAATACATTGTTCAATGTCTGTCTTGATTATCCTACTGTACTAGAGAACAATTTGCTTTCTCACCTCTGCTTCTCTGAAGGATCTGTGTCTTTTCATTAGCATCAGAGGACCTCAGGGCTCATCTCTGAGTCAGGGAGGTGAGACAAATCCTGTCTTAATATAGGCCCCTGGCAATGAAACAGCAGGCACTTGGATCACGCTTGCAGCTTGCCTCAAAATCCTGCCACCCACAGATAAAGACTCTTTAACAGGGGAATGTCAGAATCTCCCCTTACTTAATAACACCATAAAGAGCAGTTTCAAATTCAGCCTCTAATTGAGTGAGGTACTTTTGGCAAAGGTTGGGAATTCATAGGGGTCCCTCTGCCAAGGGTTATTGGTAGAATAAACGTTTGCCCATCTGGAATGAGCACCAGTTTGACCTCTCAAGGATAAGGAGAGGAGTACCAGTGAAACGGATGGAGGAAGGGATAACATCAGGTCTTCCCTAAGGTTACCCAAAGGAAAAAGCCAAGAGAAGGATGCTGTCTTCTCTGCCTTGAGGGACACACAGTGTCTTACAGCATTGTTTGAAGTATAAATAGCATTCATACTCTGGAAGAAAAAAATTTTTTAGTAAGAATTGTAGGTGGAGAAGAGGTCCATCTTGAAAGATCTAGAAAAGCCTCTTTGCAATAGGACATCTTTTCACGATGTCAGCGTGATCATGCCCTCCATTGCCAAAGACACACCAGGGCCTTCCCATTATATTTGGAATAAGACATTTCCAACTTAGGTTTTTATATTTCTATCTGTCTTCTCATTTTCATTTTATAATTTCTTTTTCTTTGGCGTTTCAAAATAGCTGGCCTGTCTTCAATTTCCCCAGTTTATTCTGCTCTCTCATCCAAGGGCCTTCACACAGCAAGTTAACTCTGATAGAATTTCCATCTGGTCAAACCTGTTCTCAGCTCAGCAGACAGCTCCTAAGAGAACTGGTCTTATTAATATATTGGTTCCTTTCACAGTCTGATATAGTCTTATAATTTGTATCATACTGTTGATTCTTTTATTTTTGTATATAGTTATTATTTTCATACCACAGGATTTCTCTGTAAGATCTATTTATTGGTAGTGCTAGAACACTGCCTTTAAGAGAGTGGGCAAGTTATAAAATACCCACTGGAGAAATAAAGGAAGAATGGAAATAAAGAATTGCTAAGGGGACTGGAGAGAGGGCTCAGCAGTTAAGTTAACCTGACTGCTCTTCCAGAGGACCCAGGTTCAATTCCCAGCACCCATATGGCAGCTCACTACTGTCTGTAACTCCAGCTCCAGGAGTTCTGACACCCTCACACAGACATACATGTAGGCAAACACCAGTGCACATAAAATAAAAATAAATAAATAATAAAAAAGAGTTGCTGAGAGAGATGAAATATGGAGAGAATGAATGAATGAATGCTCACATTTGCTTCATGCCTGCATCTCTGGAAACAGCATCTCAACGTGTAATGGGAACATAATATCTCTGACTTTATTCAATAAATGTTTATATATTTTGGAAATCATGGGATACCACACAGGTGTAAGAGAGACTGTCCCCACTGTCAAAACAGCTGGCACACTCCTTTCCATGTTTTTCTTTGTATATACTGTGCATGTAATGTATTTTATATATACATAGAATCTTTCTATGTGTATGTGTTTCTTTGTTTGTTTGTTTTTTGAGACAGGGTTTCTTTGTAGCTTTGGAGCCTGTCCTGGAAGTAGCTCTGTAGACCAGGCTGGCCTCGAACTCACAGAGATCCACCTGTCTCTGCCTCTTGAGTGCTGGGATTAAAGGCATGAGCCACCACCGCCTGGTCATGTACATGTTTCTTGCTTCTTTCTCTTTATGATGTTATTTTCCCAACTTGGTAAGAATGCCTTTGAGCACATTGTCTTTAAAGGGCTAAATATATTCTACTGCATGAATGATAGTAATTTAAATGCCTTCCCATCTATTGTCAAATGGTTAGGCTGCTCAGTAAATCAGTCCATCGCTAATATTCGCAGAGGCCGGGAGGCCTTGGAGATACATTAGGTAATGCAAAAGAACCTGGAGCAGGAGGGTTTTAGGGAGAAGAGGAAGGAACTTTTTCCAGGGAGCTGGAGAACATTTACTTGGTTGGTGGTAGACCTTAGAAGAGTGTCTGTCAAAGTAGGATTCTACGTGGCTCAGGTGAGTGCTGGCACGCGAGCCTGACCTTCAAACACTAACAGCCCTCCCCTGGCAAGCAGCCCTGCCAGCTTGGGCTCTGACCGGTGTTTCTCCGCCACGCGCCGCCACGTGCCGTCGCAGAGCCGCCCCCTGCTGCTCCCGGCCACGCCCCTCACACGCGGCCATTTCTCCCCACCCCCACGCGGCCCCGCCCTCAGGCGACCTCCGCGAGTGCCGCCCGCCGCCCCCTCCCCCGTGTAGCCACGCCCCCGGCTGCTGGGCCACGCCTTTGTAATCCGGGCCCCCGGGGCCGCCCCGCCCCCAGGCCGCTCGCAGGCGCGGGGGCGGGGCCCTGCGCGATGACGTGGGCGGGCGTGCGCGTTGACGGCCCGCGTCTCTGTTAGTCAGCGGAGCGGCCGAGGCCGGACGTCGCGGCCGGAACGGGGAGCCGCGAGCAGGGCTAAGTAGCGGCCGCGGCCACCGCGGGACGGCGCCGCTCACCGCTACGGGCTTCCCGGTCGCCGTTGGCTGCACTGCCGGGTGAGTGCGCGGGTGGGCGCCGGGGCGCGGGCGGCCGCCGCCTTTCCCCGGCCGTGACCCCCTCCCGGGAACGCGCGCGGGGCGGGGGCGGCGCGGGAACAATAGCGCGGGCGGCGGGGGCAGCGGGGGGCGTGGTCCGCTCCGCGAGACCTGGCTCCTCCGCTCCGGCCCGCTTCCACGTCGCGCGGGGGAGAATGGAGCCGGCGAGCGGCAAGTTCGGAGGTGCTCCCGCGGAGATCGTGCTGACGCGCCCGCACAGACGTCTCCCGCACCCACGGGGAGCGTGTTTTGACTGTGGGCGGTTTCTTTGTGCGGACGTGAGTGCCGCGACGCCGCGGAGGGCCGGGTGGCCTCGAGCGCGCTGGCCTGCGGGCCGCGCCTTCAGAGGGGCGCCTGGCGCTGACCTTTTGACTTTCCCTCACCGCTGCCTCTTTGTCTTGCGCCTGGGCTCCCAGTCCAGACACGGTAGAGCCAAGTCCATTTTAAAATACCATAAGGAACCCCTTGCGTTTTCGTTCCCGAAACTTCCCCATACCGCCGGGAATTTAATAACATGTTGACTGCACGGTGTCCAGTAGTTGCCATTTTTACTTCTGAAATTAAGTGGTCCTTTCAGTAGAATTCTGGTCTGTCAGCCTATTGTGTTTTGAGATCAGCATCCGCCAAGTACCTTTTGGTCAGTTAGAACATCTGTTTATTTCATTCATTCATTTGGCAACTCGTAGTACTGTATCCAGATGGAGAGGATGTGAAGGCCAAGAGAAAGACCCTTAAGAATAGGGTACATTGGAATAGAATAGATGTGCCTTTCAACGAGACGGTTATGTAAGGGATATATGTTAAGTAAGCTATTTGGCTCATTTTACTCGAACTTCAGAAGGTGATGTTATGTTAGGAAGAAGAGCTAGGTTTGCTTAAATATACCATCTGTAGTCTTAAGTTTTACCACCACCACCACCCCAGTTTTCTTGTTGGTAATGGTGACCTCAATTCTGTTGAGGTTGTTGGACCTGGGAGGTCAGGTACTCTGCATGAGCGTGTTTACTGCTGTGCCTGCCGAAAGCAAGCAATCAGAATGGTACTTAGAGGCCTGTCTTGCATCATTTCTCCAGCACCTAGTGTGGAAGTTATACAAGTTAGGTTGATTAAAAGACTTTTATAGAGAAAATTGAAAGTTAAGCTTTAAATTCTCCCTGAAGTTTCCGAAGTGCCACTCTCAGTTGGCTGGATCATAAATTGAGGACTCTAGCTGTCAAGACAACATACTCTCTTTAATGCTTCACTTTTAGGCCATTCGCTGTTTTAAAACCACCCCAATTTTTTTTGTATATAGTTAATAAAGTAGAAGATTGTGGGGCATGTGTCTGTATGTGCTTGTGTAAAAGTTGAGCACCCCTAGCACCCAAAGTCAGAGCTGCTCCAGACTCTGAAACACTTAAAGTCCCTTGTAGATAAGGGGCATTTACTTGGTACTTTGTCATCAAAGTTGGCATGTTGTCCACTTCCAGTATTTTAGATCAGGGCTTTCTCCAACCATATGTTTGAATACACCCATACATAACTGTGGTATTTCATTTACCTCCCTTAAAAAATTACTGTTAAGGGGCATGATTGGTGGGGGTGCACATGACCCTGTGTGCATGTGAAAGCCAGAGAACAATTTTGTGAGGTTAATTTTCTTCTTACACCTTTATTGTGGGTTCTAGACATCGAACCCCCGTTCCCAGGCTTTCAGGGAATGTATTTTTACCGACTGAGCCATATTTACCCTTTTGTAACTAATACAAATAACTTGTGAATTTGAAATAATTTGCAAGTTTTTTATGATTTCTTTTAAGGTAGAAAAGTACAACACCCATATGTATTTTACAAATAGTTTATTTCTGTTTAGAGATGGTTAATGTTTTAGAGTTGCTTACTTAGAAAGGTTTTAACTTGGATTTACTCACAGAACATATGGGTTTAAAACTCAAAATACTATGAATTTATCCAAGTTTTGGCACATTTCCATTATTTAAAAAGTACTTCTTTCCGATATGAAAGTAGTTCCATGAACCTATTTACTGTACAATAAGAATGATAAAATAAATGATTTTATTACTATGAAATACAGGTCTCGAGGCACCAAACTTTTATTTCTTTACTTAGTTAAGTATATGAGGTTTCAGAGGGGCTCCTGAATAAAGAAATCATTTGAGTGGCTCACAGACAGACTCTGCATAGATTCAGTTAGGTTGTTTTCTAAATTCTGTTACTTAAACAGCTTTCTTGAGATTTAATTTATATAAAAGAGTGGCCCTTATAGAGTATTTTTTAGTGGTTTTTTAGTCTACTTGCTTAATTATGCACTGATCACTACTATTCCATTCCACTCTGGAGCATCATTTTATTGTGCCCCCCCCCCAAAAATAAATAAAAAAATAAAGCAGTCTGTTTGAAAGGAAGAGAGTATGGGTTCTGTTAAATATGTACCCTTTATGAGTTTGAAAATGGTACCCTTTAATTGTCATGGCATATTAGGACATTGTATACTTCATGCTCCTTTGAATACTGAGAGAAATTACTTGCAAAGGAAATTAGTGTAAGAGTAAATTGAGCCATGTGTCGTAGTACATGCCTGTGATCCCAGGATTTAGGAGGCCAAGGCGAGATGAGTTTGAGGCCAGCCTGGGCTACCCAAGTTAAAGAATAAATCGTACCAAAACGAATGCCATTATTTTTGTACAATTAATTATTTGTTCTATGAATGATATTATGGAAGATTCTATATGGCCAGTGAAACAGTAATTTGTTGTTAATGATTAGCCATAAGCCATCCTAGTAGTAATTGAGGGTTGCCAAATAGGCATCAGCTTCTTGCTGCTTTGTTTTGCCTGTCAGTTGACAAGTTTGAGTCATCTCCATACTTGAGATACTTTGCTGCAGGTGTAGAAGTATAATGTTTGACATTAAGGTGCCAGTTCTCTCGAAGACTGATGAAGTCAGTCGTATGGATAGTAGCCTTCCTGATTCATGTAGGGCAAGGAAGTCACAACCCTGGAGCTTTACACATGAATCACTTGCCTGTTTGAACTGTGATACTTAACGCAGGCACAGTCACTACCTAACACCAGGCGCTGTGCATTCTTACCCCAATGCAGCTCTCCTTTTAGGAAGAGTCAGGATTTGGAATTTGCTAAAAGGTGACAGGAGTACTGAAATGAGTCATCCTGTCCTTCAGAACAGTAGGTGGGAATAAAGCAGTCCAGGATCAAACCCATGTTTCCGTGGGACTTTGTCATCAGCAGTATAGTGTCTACTGCAGGTTCTTCATCAGAGTCCTTGAGTGAGGAAGACTCCTGGCAAGAAAAGTAAGAATCAGAGAAACTGGCTAATTTGTCTCCAGTATCGGACTTATAGAACAGTTTTTGCCATAAACTAGATTTTTTAAATGAAAATTCTATTTGTTTCACAGCACCATGCTTTTTGATAAAATACTTTTTGGGGGGGGTGGTTTTTTGAGACAGGGTTTCTCTGTGGCTTTGCAGCCTGTTCTGGAACTAGCTCTTGTAGACCAGGCTGGCCTCGAACTCACAGAGATCCGCCTGCCTCTGCCTCCCGAGTGCTGGGATTAAAGGCGGGCGCCACCACCGCCCAGCGATTAAAATACTCTCAAAGACTGTGGAAGATGTGAAAATTGAGAGTTCCTTAACCCCAAGCTTATGGTTAAAAGACAGGACTTATGACATGGTTATACAGTGAATTTATGCTCCTTTAAATGATGTGTGAAAAGCCTCCCCACTACCAAAGCCTGCTGCAAGTCTCTGAACAGCCAAATTTCACTGAAATTTAGTTTTAGAATTTGTGTGTTTAAGAACTTTGAGAAAATTTTTGCCTTTCTTTTTTATATGTTATGAGTTATATAACAAATAGAGCAGATACCTGTGTCTCCTGTTTATGATTTAGAGATTTTCAAATTTGATTAAAATTTGCCAATTCTTTAAAAAGTTGAGGAATCAAAACTTAGGTAATGGCCAGCATAACTCTAGGGCCATCTCTGAGTTCCAATCCATATTCCAAATATAACTAATTCTGTGGCATAGCTAGTTCAGGTTATAGAGCATATCTGAGCCTGCTTTGTTAGCCACTAAATGAAAGGAATATCACACATCTTACAGGGTCCTGAGGTTTAAATTAGATGGTACATGAGACTACTTTGGTTCTTTTTTTTTTCACTTCTTCCCCTTCTCCCTTTCCTCTCCTGCTCCCCCACTAACCCTTCTCCCTCCCCCTCCATCCTTACAAGAGGGCAGGGTATCCTGCCCTGTGGGGAGTCCAAGGCCCTCCCCCTCCATCCCAGCCTAGGAAGGTGTGCATCCAAATAGACTAGGGTCCTAAAAAGCCAATACATGCAGAAGAGACAGGTCCCAGTGCCATTATCGATGGCTTCTCAGTCAGCCCCCATTGTCAACCACATTCAGAGAATTGGGTTTGATTACATGCTCGTTCAGTCCCAGTCCAGCTGGATTTGGTGAGCTCCCATTAGATCAGGCACACTGTCTCAGTGGGTGGACCAACCCCTCACTGTCCTGACTTCCTTGCTCATCTTCTCCCTCCTTCTGCACTTCAACTGGACCTTGGGAGCTCAGTCCATTGCTCTGATGTGGATGTGGCTCTCTGTCTCTATCATCCATCAGACAAAATTTCTTTTTTTTTTTCAGGTTCTTTGTTTCCTTTTTTTTCCCATGGTATTTATTGAGCTCTACATTTTTCTCTGCTCCCCTCCCTGCCACTCCCCTCCCTCCTTCAACCCTCCCCCAAGGTCCCTATGCTCCGAATTTACTCAGGAGATCTTGTCTTTTTATACTTTCTACTTCCCATGTAGATTAGATCTATATAAGTCTCTCTTAGTGTCCGTATTGTTGTCTGAGGTCTTTGGGATTCTGGTTTGTAGGCTAGTTTTCTTTGCCTTATGTTTAAAAACCACCTATGAGTGAGTACATGTGATAATTGTCTTTCTGTGTCTGGGTTACCTCACTCAAAATAATATTTTCTAGTTCCATCCATTTTCCTGAAAAATTCAAGCTGTCGTTATTTTTTTCTGCTGTGTAGTACTCCATTGTGTAAATGTACCACATTTTTTTTATCCATTCTTCGATCGAGGGGCATTGAGATTGTTTCCAATTTCTGGCTATGACAAACAAAGCTGCTATGAACATAGTTGAGCACATGTCCTTGTGGCACGATTGAGCATCTTTTGGATATATACCCAAAAGTGGTATTACTGGGTCTTGAGGAAGGTTGTTTCCTAATTTTCTGAAAAATCGCCACACTGACATCCATAGGGGTTGTACCAGCTTGCATTCCCACCAGCAGTGCAGAAGTGTTCCCTTTTCCCCACAACCTTCTCCAGCATAAGTTGTCATCAGTGTTTTGATCTTGGCCATTCTTACAGGTGTAAGATGGAATCTCGGAGTTGTTTTGATTTGCATTTCTCTGATGACTAAGGATGTTGAACATTTCCTTAAGTGTCTTTCAGCCATTTTAGATTCCTCTGTTGAGAGTTCTCTGTTTAGGTCTTTACTCCATTTTTTTTTTTATTGGATTATGTGTTCTTTTGGTGTCCAATTTCTTGAGTTCCTTGTATATTTTGGAGATCAGCCCTCTGTCTGATGTGGGGTTAGTGAAGATCTTTTTCCATTCTGTGGGCTGTCGTTTTGTCTTGTTGACCGTGTCCTTTGCTTTACATACTTTGGTTCTTGGGTGGTAGGTAAAACACTCAGAAAATTTTAGAGTTTTGACTTTTTCTTTTAAACTTTGAATGAGTGCAAAATATGAAGTAAATATAAAATAATTTTGTTGCAGAATGTGTATTCAGATTCTCCAGATATGCCGGTTGTTTCTGTCTACATTTCTAGTAGATTTGTTAAAGTTTGAAAATCTCAACTAATCTGAATTTACTGGGATTTTTTTTTGTGTATGTCAACATTTGGACCAGTAATCTTCTCTGTCTTAAAATTTGTAATTATTCCAAAAACAAAAAATAATCTCTAGTACAATGCCATGTTGCCTCTTCTTTTTTTTTTTTTTTTTTTAAAGCCATTTTCCACAACAGAGTATTCCCTATGCTTTCTCGGATTTATTTTGGCAAATATCTGTGAAGTAGGAATCTAGGAACTGAGAATAATTCTAATCATGTAACACATTTGAAGAACATGAAATGCTGTCTCATCTTTATGTCTAATCTTATGGAGACCTTTGTCTTGAGAAATTTGAACTTATCAGAGGCCTGGTACCCACAGTAGTTCATTGAACTTTCCAGTTTTCTGTATAGTCTCTGGGAACACAGTAAATGGTTTATCAGATTTCTTGTTCCTTTTTAGGGGTAGCAACTATAAAGACACTGATGTTACACAAGCCAGATTTATTGAACCCATTCTATTCCACTTTAGGTAGTAAATGATTTGAGAGCCTGACATATACTGCATTAAAGTCGGTCTCCCTTCTAAATGGTCTGAATATCACTTCATAGGGGATAAGGACAAGCATGCATTGTCCTAACACACTGAAGCAATATTGTTAGCCATTTCATTAGGAATTGAGACATTTGGAAATATCCCAACCTTAACATTACTTAGCCCACCCTTAAAAATATGCTCACGTAATAAAGTACAGAAAGCAAAGTATCTTTCCTAATGTTTGGTTATAGTTGAAAGTGTATCGAAGAATCAAAAAAAGGCAAACCTTGCTGAATTTGTTTCAAAAAGAGTATTGAAATAAGTTTATGGGAGAGAACATGCTGCTCTTCCTGGAGTCCTCCAACTTGTATTGAGGGTCTGAGAGCAAGCCTTGAACTGTGCTGGGACGACTTTTAAAAAATAAGCCTTTCTTCAGTGTTAAGAGAAGCCACAAGAGTCTGTAAAGGGTTCTCAAGAATTTATGTAGGTATAAAATAGGGGTACTCACTCACTGATACAGAACTGTTTAGAACTACCTTCATCCAGTTGTTCTCTTCAGGGTTGAAGAGCAGGTCACCTCTGTTTCAACCACCCAAGAGAGCGCGGGAGCAAGAGAAGGGCGCAACCTTCTCCCTAAGCTTGTAAGCTGTCATATCCACAAACAAGACCATGCACTAGGATTCATAATTCCCAAAAACCTTTGGCTAAAGAGATAAAAATCCCATAACCCCCCCCCCATTTTTTAAATAAGAAGGTTCTAATCCTAGAATAAAACTGTATGCAATAAGAACAACTATCAAGTGTTGTCTAGAACATAGAAAAGGTAATATAAGTAAAGATGAAATTACAACCAACAAGAACAACATCAAGTAAGAAACAACATTTTAAATATCTAGGCTATAGGTAATTGGTAAATAACAGATTATTCCAATAGCTGTCCTGAAGAGTCTAAGTCTTGTGCTTAATATGCCCTAGCTACGATATGAGAGGATTGTAACTGTGACTATCTAGTTTTTAACCCTATCAGAGACCTGAAAAGGAAAATAATATTACCTGAGTAAGTAGGAAGTGCAAGTAAACAACTTCCCAAACATGCAAGAAATGACAAACAGCTGGCTGCCTGGACAGTCACCCAAAGTCTCTCTGCAGTGTTGGAGCAACCAACTTTGGCTATAGGCCTAGAGTATCTGACAGACCATTTTCAGAAGCAGGAAAATTTGAAAGACTGTCCTACTCTGTCTTGACAAGGTTCAGCAGTCACTTTTCCTTGTATCCTGTTTGTTTCAGATTGGACAACATGCTTACTGTCAGTAGTCGAGGCAAGGGCAGTTCTTTGCCCAATAGGCAGTTTTGCCAAGAAGAAAACAAGCTCCATAGGAGTGTCTTTGGTGCCTATCATTCTCTCGGGAGTAGATCAGTGCTGCCTGGAGTAGTTGTGTCTCATGTCAACAGAATACTCATTAAAACATTTAGATGTCAAATTCTGTAGGTGTTTGAAGATTACCTAGCTATATGGAATTATTCTTTGTGTATCTAGAAAGCCTAACTAACTTAATTATAAGTATGGCAAACATGGGTGACCATAAACCTATAGTTCTTAATAACCTATATAGCTTAAAGACTAAAACTTCACATTATAAAAATAAACAATCTTTAAACAGATGTACAGCATGAGGACAGTGACTTGAAGTTGTGACAATATACAAAAATAGCTTAATCAGAAGTAGAAATATATGGTGCAATATGACAAAAATATCCTTAATTTTTATCAGTAAACAAAATATCTTAAGCAGAAGTAGAAACATACATACAGTATGACAAAAATAAATTCACATTTGTAACAATATACAAAAATATTGCAAGCAGAAATAGGAACATACATAATATGACAAATATAATTTTGAATTTGTATCAATATACAAATTAGACAGAAATGCATTTTGGTTTTTTTTTTTTTTTGAGACAGGGTTTCTTTGTAGCTTTGGAGCCTGTCCTGGAACTAGCTCTTATAGACCAGGCTGGCCTTGAACTCAAAGAGATCTGCTTGCCTCCCTGGGATTAAAGGCGTGTGTCACCACTGCCCAGCTACAAAAATAATTTTACTTTTGTATCAATATACAAGAACCTTACCACTAATAGTACTAATAGTTGCTAATATAGTTTACAAGTAGGTACATTAATCTACCTTACTGTCCTATCTTATCTATCCCTCCTTTTTCTATTTTAAACGAGGTTCTTGGGTCTAATCTTTATTGTTCTGCCTCCAGCCCTATAACACCCTATAACAACTTAACCAGCCCTTACAGATGACAATTATCCATAACCCTGAGAAAAACCGATCCATTCCACCTATTGGGAGAGGGGAGGGGGCATTGTATTCTTAGAACTGTTTCCTGTTGTGTAGGGTGTGGTGGCATCTTTATGGGATCCTGTAAAAATCTAAAGCAATGGTTAAGTCTCACAAGGATAACTGTAACATTTATAGCCAGTCTCTAATAATGGGTGAAACTTATCTGAAGTTTTTATCTGATGTTTTGGCTAGAATGTTGTAAGAAGGCAGACCAACTCAGTCACCTTCAAGTAGCTGGTGGACTGGCTGTGCGTTGACTGGGTGACACACAGTCTTAGGCAGCATCTTGGGCCATCAGATTCATATCACATGGGTGCCACTTGTTACAAGAAGCCATGAGAGTCTGTTAAGGGTTCTCAAGAATTTATTTCGGTATAAAATAGGGGTAGATACTCATTGATACAGAATGCTGCCGCTGATCAGCTGCCTTTGTCCAGTCTTCTGTCCAGGGGTGAAGAGTAAGCCACCTGCTCTGCTTCAACCACCCAAGAGAGCATGGGAGCAAGAGAAGGACGAGACCCTCTCCCTAAGCCTATATATTACCATGTTCTTGGGCCTGGAGAGATGGTTCAGAGGTTAAGAGCACTGGCTCCTCTTCCAGAGGTTCTGAGTTCAGTTTCCAGCTACCACATGGAGGCTCACAGCCATCTGTAATGAGATCTGGTGCCATCTTCTGGTGTGCAGGCATACATGGAGGCTTCCTGACTCAGCCTTAGTTGCAAAACCTTGCAGCTCTTTAAGAGGTCCTGCCATGAAACACTTAAATGGTGTTGATGAAAAGCCGTAGCAGGAAAAAAGCTGCACCGTTTTAAAATGCCGGCTTTCTTGGCCATCCTGCCAGGGCAAACTCTGACTATTTCAGGCAGGCAGTCCAACTATGGAGCATTTGAGTGTGGTTTGTGAGCACACTGTTGCATCTTGCTTGCTGGCAGGGACCTTGAAATGCTGTAGAGTTGTGGCAGTGAACATGGCTCTGGCCGGTACCTCAACCATGAGTCTGGAATCTCATAAAGCTAAGGAATGGGCTGGATCCAGCCGTCAAAGCCATGGCTTTTAATCCTACCCATATTGCTTGGTAAATTAAAGACTCATGTGGTCAGAAAAAGAGAGATATACAGTAAAGAGATTGAAAGACGAAGAAAACCTCTAAATGGTTTACAGTGTGTTAAAAATATATGCAGGCTAAAGGTTAAAGTTGTTAAAAAAGAAAGAAAGTAGTTGGGTGTGGTGGTACACACCTTTAATCCCAACACTTGATAGACAGAGGCAGGCAGACCTCTGTGAGTTTAAAGTGTGGTAGCACACTGTTGCAAGAGGCTCGCGGGCTTGCTTTTGGTCCCGGCAGCCATGCGGCTCCCGCTGCTCAGTGCCTGGCTAGCTTATACCCGAAATAATTACACAGAAACTGTATTTATTGAAATATTGCCTGGCCCATTAGCTCTAGCCTCTTATTGGCTAACTCTCACATATTTGTTTAACCCATTTCTAATAATCTGTGTGTCACCACGAGTTGTGGCTTACCGGGAAAGATTCAGCGTGTCTGACCTGGGAGCTTCATGGCGGGCAGCTCTCTCTAACTCTGTCCCCTTCCCAGTATTCTGTTCTCTTTTCCCTGTCTATCTAAGTCCTGCCCTATCAAAAGGCCAAGGCAGTTTCTTTATTAACCAATAAAAGCAACCCAAATACAGAAGGACCCTCCTACACCAGCACACGCCTTTAATCCCAAAGCTTGGGAGACAGAGGCAGACAGATCTCTGTGAGTTCAAGGTGTGGTAGTACACACCTTTAATCCCAGCACTTGGGAGACAGAGACTGACAGATCTCTGTGAGTTCAAGGACAGCCTGGTCTACAGAGTGAGTTCCAGGCCAAAGATATACAGAGAACCTGTCTCAAAAAGCCAAAAGTTAAAAGTAAAAACAAAAGAAATAGAGGTTAAAATAAAGCCACTTAAAGATGAAAAATACACAGAGAATCTGGATACTGTATGTTATTATGCTCTCTTTGAATTGTTTGAATGCTGAGGAAGGACAACAGCTGCTAAAAGATATTTGCTTATAAATGCTGGAAAACTAATCCAAGATAGGTATTTTGAAAAAACCTTGACTTCAAAATTGAAGTCAAAAGGTATGTTACTTTGAAGAAGAGATTTTTGTTTCCACAGGAAATGAGAGACTGGATTAATTCTGAGGTAAGAAAACTCAGGTTTGATCAAGGAAGACCACCTGAAAAATCTCCAGTAGGAACAGATGGCCCGGATGTCTGAGTTCTACATCCAGAACAGATTCAAGACTGCAGCCTGAGATGATCAAGACTCACAGGATATTCCAGTCAGGACTTGATCATAATTCTAAATTTTCTTTAGGTCCCCATAAGATTATCAGCACCCCCAACCAGTTGGAAGTAGCCTGGAATATTACACCCACATTCCCAAAAAATAGACTATGGTTATTTTTCTTTGTTTTGTTTTTGTGTGTGTGTGTGTGTGTGTGTGTGTGTATGTTTTGTTTTGTTTTTAAAAAAAGAGGGGGAAGTGGTGCAGGAGAATTGTCTGTATTCTGTCAATCATGATTTAAATAAATGCTGATTGATCGGTAGCCAGGCAGGAAGTATAGGTGGGAAAACCAGACAGGAAGTAGAGGTGGCGCAATGAGAACAGGAGTTTTCTGGGAAGAAGGAAGTTCTTTCCCACTCCTGCCCAGACTACCGAAGAAGCAGGATGTGACCTGCCCCACTGAAAAAGGTACTGAGCCATGTGGCTAACATAGATAAGGATAATGGGTTAATATACATTATAAGAGCTAATATGAAGCCTGAGCTAATGGGCCAATCAGTTTATCATTAATATAGACTCTCTGTGTAATTTCTTTGGGACTTGCTGGCAGTGGGAACTGGGCAGGACAGAAACCCCAACAAGCAGGCCCTCATGTTACACTAGGATTCGTAATACCCAAAAGCCATTAGGTAAAGGGATCAAAATCCCACAATACTCCAGGATTGAGAAGCTTTCTGATGCTCAGAGGACCCAGCTTGCCAGCCACCATATTGCTAAGGCTGGCCCTACACACCTGCCTTGTTTGGAAAACCATTAAGGATTTAGCATTTCCTGAAGGCTGTTAGTGAGGTAGGAACTTCCTATTCCCTGACTCTTGAGAGGGTGGCTCCCTTATACACAGAAGTTATTTGAGTCAACTGAAGGTGAGATAGAGGAGGGAAAAGCTACTACTGCAAAGACTAGAGAAAGGCTCTCTGCAACCACAACAAAACCCAAAGCAGTCTGGCTTTGTTACACTGAGAATTTGTTTACATTTCATTTATATTTTGACAGAGTAGCACACCAACTTTAATCAGTATTTCAAAGACTTAAAATGTGATACACAGTTAAGCTTCTCATTTTGCCAGCTACCCTGTTTCTCCACTTGGAAATTATTCCCGTGGATCCTTTCAGAGGTGATTTATATATAAGTAAATGTAGATCTCTCTTGTCCAAAACCCTAGATCTCTGTTTCAGAATTAAGACCTCTTCTGTAAGGTGAATTGTAGAAAAATGATAGTGTGTCTACCACTTTGTGCAGATCCTCATAGGAGTTGGTAATGATTGGTGTATCCAACCTTTTGACAGTGACAATACTCAGCACCTTGTCACCTATAGGGCTCATATTTGAGAACTGGTCATTGGAGTTATCCTCCAAAATGAAACAGCAGCAGCAACTCGATGTTTTAAGAAAGCTTAGTATTTGGTGTTGAGCCACATTCATAGCTAGCCTCAGCTACATGCAGGCAAGCTCCTGGGTCACAGGTTGAACATAACCTGCATGTAATCAAAAACACTTATAAGCATAGATACTATAATAATTGGCACGAGTAAAGATTACAAAGTCTCTTGCCAGTTCTTCTCAGTTTGCCGTGGTATTTTAAGAAACTTTTTGCTTTTATTTCCCTGGATTTTGCTCTTACCAGGAAGGGATCATACTGAGTATCCACTGTCTCTGTTCCCTTTTTATCTAAGTGGTGCAGATTTGCTGTCCTTCTCATTTTTCCCCCTTTAATAGAGCTTATAGAGTATATCACTATGTAAATAACATTTTTTAAAGTACCTTTGTGGTACTCCATTGGTTTAGGCTGTTTGGCCTCCTGTTATAAAATACCATATATAAGGTAGGTTAAGCAACAGAATACGTTTCTCACACTGATCAGTTGATTCCCTTGGTGAGTTTCCTCTTCCTTCTCCCTACATTTTCACATGGCTACAGAGCACTTTGTTTCTCTTCCTCTTCTAAGGACATTAATTTACCTTTATGAGAGCATCTAACATTATCACTTCCCAATGATCATTTCCAAACACTGTCACTTTGGAGGCTGTGACTTTAATACATGTATTTGGGGGTGAGCACAAACATCAAGTGCTTAATTTCATCATGAAGGTGTGCAATTTGCTCACATAATTTGATTCAAATGCTCCAGGAGCATCTTGAATCTCTGAGTTCAGTCAGCCTGGTCTGCATAGTGAGTTCTAGGACTACATATTAAGACCCGATCTTTAAAAACAGAAGGAGTACTATTTAATTAATTTGCTCTTTTTTGATGTGCATTTAGGCTGTTTTTGACCAAAAAGATTGATTATGTTGTGTACACAACACATTATGTAGAAATGTATAGGATATACTTATAGAGGTGAAACTGGTGGCTCAGAGTGTTGTGCGTTTGTAGTTTTGATGTTTGTCATTAAAGTTGTCCAGTTTCTACTAGACCAGCACTGGGTAAAGGTAACTGCTTCTTCATTGCCCTTAGGTGTGAGATTAAGCAGCATGGAAGTACTGTTTGTATTTACTATCTTGTGAACTGACCTTATCCTCAATTTGTTGCTCATTTTCTTAGATTTGCAGATTTTTTTCCCTGTAGGGAAATAGCTCCAGACTGGTTATTGGAAATAGATTTTCCAAATTTGCTGTCTGCCTTTCCAGGGTATGATTTTACACGTGTCCAACCATATTTTTTTAACCAGATAATCATTCTGGTGCTTCAGCATTATCTAATAGATAATTTTTTGTCCTACTGATTTAAACTGCCACTTTTATTATTTACTGAATTTCCACATGTACTTGGGCTATTATTATTCTCTTGACTTCTCTGTGCATTTGGAAACCAAGTCATTCTGTTTTAATTGCTGTACTTTATAGTGTGTTTTCTGTTGGGGCTAATGCCCTTTTGTTACTTTTCTTAGATATTTTGCTTTTCCTGGCTTCTGATCTGTTTGTGTATGTGAACTTTTAAAAAAGGTTTTATCTTTATTTTAAATTATGTGTATATATGTGTAGGGGAATTGGGTTTGTGCATGGTGAAGGGTGTGTGTGCGTGTACGTGTGTGTATGTACGTGTGTGTATGCACATGCACATAAGGTCAAAAGAGTGTGGGAGAACCCATAGAGCTGGCATTACAGACGGGTGAGCTACTGAATGTGGGATCCCTGCAAGAACAGAACACACTTTTAACCACTGAGCCATTTCTCTAGCTTGTGTGAGCTTTATAATTAACATGCCAGGTGTCATCTCTATTCCTTCTCTGTCAATTCTGTTGCCATTTCTGTTGGGGGTCATCTTATTTTTTATTTTCTGGGAAAACATATACATATACATTGTATGTTTGCCTCTGTATGTATATGTTTCTGAAACCTACAGGTCATGATAGAGAACAGGTCCAATACTGAGAGAGTTTTCACACTGGTTAACATTTTCACCACCCACCCCCAGATATGATTGACTTCAATTACATACATTCAGTTTGTCATGAAGTTTTGGTTTTTGTATTTATGAGAGAATTGCCAACAGAATAATGCCATAGAAAACATTTACTAAAGTCTTTTTGGGTGTTTTAATAGTATTTTAAAGTTTTTTTTTCAGATTTATATATTTACTTACATGTGTGAGTGTTTTGCCTGCATGTAAGCCTGTGCACCACATACCTACATTGACAAAAGAGGGCATTGTGTCCTCTGGAACTGGCGTTATCCACAGTTGTGAGCCACCAAATGGATGCTGAGAACCAAATAAGTTCTCTGGAAGAGCAACAAGTGATTGTACCCTCTGTGCCATCTTTCTGGCCCTAGTTTCTTTTTCTAATTTTTTTTTTTAATTTCTTCCGTTTTTTTTTTTTTTCGTATGTTAAATGGGGATAGTAGCAGGCTTTGATGGTGAGCACAGGCTTAGTCATGAGTTTTGTTGTTTCCTGTGTGGTCACGATATAGACTGCATAGCACCTAGAGATTATTTATTTAATGTAACTTAGTCTGCCATCAGAAGTATGCAGTCAGTTTAGAAATAAAGATCTACATAATGTGAGAAGGAAAAGGAGTGAGTGTTTATGGGAAGTTGTTATACTTAGAAAAGTGAACTTGACAAAAATAAACATGTCAGAAAAACATGGGTGAGGTAAACAGAATAAGTTTGATTTGACTCTGAGATTTCTGGTCTCATCCTTGATTGAAGATACTCCAGAAGAAATTACATTGTTTGCTGACCAGCCTACCGTGGCCCTGGCCCTTAGAAACTGAAGTAGTTTAATACTGAAGACTCACACATTGTTGAGTAAGCTAGGGAGGGAGAAGAGGAGGGAGGAGGAGACTCAGGGAAAATGGGATTCCTGGTGTATACTAGTGATATAAATAGTTGATACTGACACAGGCTCACCACGTTCCAAGTACTGTTCTAGTGCTTTTCATATTAAGCATCCCATGATGACTGAAGCATGCTAACCCATTTACAGATGAGGAAACAGTAACAGAGATTACTGAGAAATTGTTGATGATCTTGATGAATAATTTATTTAAACAAGAAAGAAACTAAATTAAAGTTGATTACATGGTGAAGTGTTTTTTGTTGTTGTTTTTGGGTTTTGATTTTAAATTCAGACACAGTAGATGCATACATTTAAAGGATGAAACTGTGGGATGCAAAAAGTGAGTGAGAATGGACATGTTTGGCCCTTGTCAGAGGATTGATGCTTTCCATTCCATCAGATGAGGGAATCCCATCAGTTTGTGCTCTTCAAAGGAAGCTTGATGTTGGAAGTTGAAGACTTGCCCCTGACCCTGATCTCTGTGGTTTTTGTTTTTTCAGTGAAGTAGGTCATTCAGGCATGCAGAAGAACATGGGAATGTAGGGAGTTTGGAATACTTTGCCAGGTAGTATTGATTGTTCATTTAAGGTTTGAAATCTTGAATTTAAAACTATTAACCTGGTTTGTGACTGCCACCCCAACTTCCAAATACCACATTATTTAATTGATTAGAAAGAAGTACAAGTCAGGTGTTCAGATTTATTCAGGGTGAGGCTTTGCCAGGTTTAACACAATTTTTATGAGAATCAAAACCAGTAGCAGGAGAGAGATGGCTCAGTGGTTAAGTGCATTTGCTGCTCTTACAGAGGACTTGGGTTATATTCCCAGATCCCACATGGTGTGACTCACACCTGTCTGTAAACTCGAGTTCCAGGAGGTTGGGGCATGAAGTATGCATGTGGTGTACCTACATGCAAGTAAACACCAATATACATAGAAATAAATAAATCTCTAATTAATACTAGTTAATTTTTTTTGAGACTGGATCTTTACTATGTGGCCCTGGTTGGCCTGGGACTCAGTTTGTAGACCATGCTTGCCTTGAACTCACAGAGGTTTTCCATCTTGCCTGCTCCTTCCTCTTCAGTGCTGTGGTTAAAGGCCATCACTACCACACTCAGCTAAATAAATCTTTAAAATAAAATAGTAGGAGGTATAGACAGATGGGTAGATAGATAAGATTTCCAAGAATTTCCTAGTGTGAGCTTTGGCAGGTCTGCAGTTTGTGGCATAAATAGGTAGGAGAAGAACTTTTTAGTTCAGTAGTTTTCATCCTTCCTACTGCTGTGACCTTTTAATACAGTTTCTTGTGTTGTGGTGACCTCCAACCATAAAATTCTTTTCATTGCTACTTCATAATTGTAATTTTGCTATTGTTATGAATTGTAAATATCTGTGTTTTCTGATAGTCTTAGGTGACCCTGTGAAAGGGTCATTTGAACCCTAAAGAGGTTGATACCCACAGGCTAAGAACTGCTTTAGACTGATGTGTACTTTTTTAAAATAATTTTTTACTGACTCTTTGGGAATTTCACATCATACACTTGAATCCCACTCATTTCCCAGACTCTCCATATCCACCATTTACTCTTGCAGAGCCCTCCCAATGAAAACAAAAAAATTAATAAGAATATTATTTAAAAAACACTTGGCTCCTCTTTCTTTTCTGCCTTTCCATCACCTCTTCATTCATCTTAGTGCATTGAGAGCTGCTATGTATCTTGCAGTATACCCTTTTGTCCAAACAGTTTTACTTGCAAATAAATGTTCATTATGTAATGTGCTTTTGGTCAGGTTCAAGGCCTCTAGCTTCTAGTACATCATCAGTACTGGACCCTCACGAATCTCCTCTTGGAGATCCTGCTGTTGCCCCAAGTCATGGTGATCTTGCAGCTCTGGTTCCACAAGATTAATCCCTTCACCCACTCCAACAGGTCATAGATGGGGTAGATATTGGGGTGGGCCAACTCAAAGGACTGGATGTGGGCCTGGATGTAGCTAAATTGGTCATTCAGGGCCTCTGCTGGAACTGCCCCACCTCAGGCAAGGAGCAGAGTCTGCTCTCCTGGACCCTCACCATCGGGGTCAGAGCTCTGCTGCACCCAAGGTGAGAGGTAGGGCCAGTGAAGGGCAGGGCCTGCTCAGCACAGCTCTCCGATTTTAACACACATGGTTTGTAATTGTAACGTGGATCACGGACATCAACACAGACCCAGACATGGCCCTTGACAGCAGCACAGACCTAGATATCATCATGGGTCCTGTGCAGACCACTCAAATCAGCATGGCCTTTGGACATCAACGTGGCCACAGTGGTGGCTTATGTGTACTCTTGAGGCAGAATTTCATCTTTCTTCAACCAGTTGGAAGCCTGTCTACATTACTAAGGATAATTTCCTGTGCTTCAAGTCTTTTGTTTTGGGAAATGAGTTACTGAAATGTTCTATTTTCAATGGTTTTCTCAGTAGTCTTTGATGAAGAAGCCTTTGGAAGATGAAAGTTGTTTCTCAAACTGGTTGTCTTTCCTTATGGCCTCTTCTCTCAAAGTTCCGAAGAGCTTTTCTAAGTTGCTTAGAAAAGTGTTTGTTTATTGCACTCGTCCATATGCTCTGCTACCACTATTTGGTAGGTTGGCTCTTTTATTTTTGGTGCCTTCTTAACTGATCCCTTAAATGACTCCCAATTATTTTAAAATACATATACAAACAAGCTGAGAGACGCTTACAGGAACACCTATACTGCCACCTTGGACAGTGGTTAACATTTCATCCCCCCTTCCCCCAATGACTTTAATTTTTTTTTTTTTTATCTTAAATAGTCTCACTGTGAAGCTTTTGACTATTCTGGTAATTGACTCTCTTGCCTCTGCTTCCCAAATGCTGAGATTATAGGAATGTGCCACCAGATCTGGTTGGTTTGTTCCTCCAAAGGTCAGTTTGCTATATCCAGGTGCTGTGGAGCTCCTTCTTGAAAAGGTATTTTCCCGTGGTAGTTAGTGTTGATTCTGGAGAGGTGGGCCATGATCGGAGTCGTGTTCCACCATCTTCCTCTGCCCATTTGCCTACAAAAGTAGCTTGGTGTCTCCAGCCAGAGCTGATACTGTCAACCCACTACAGTTGTCCTTTCCTCTGGTTTTTTCCTTCTGTGATGCTAGATCCTGGAACACACCAGGCCAGTTGTCTGGTAGATGATTCCCAAACTTTGGATTTAGTTGGATGTTTCTTTGTGGTTAACTTGTATCTTTACAGACTGCTTCTAAAAACAGAAGTTTGGATTTACAGATTACATTGTATTTAGGGTTTTCAGCTTTGATGCTACTCTGTCCATTATATTCATATGTAAGACAAGGCTTCAGGTCATCACTCTAAGGAGGTTTTCAGCAGAGGTATTATAAAGATCAGAACTGTCCTCATGACATTGTGGTTCCCTTTATCTTGTTTCCCACTAGCATTTGTCTGTATTTTTAGCATTCATTGATTAGCTTTGGTTGAATCAGTTATTTCATTTGATCTTGCCGTGCAGTGCTCTTTTTCTAACAATCCTCTTGAGTCTGTTAGCCAGCTTTCAATTCCGTTCAAAGACTTTCCTGAATCTCATGCAACAATGCACACTTGGAATTTCAGCATTTGGGCTTTGAGATGCATAGCAAGACCTTGTTACCTCAGAAATATTCTTTAAAATCCTTATAAGCTAAAATTGAACTCTAAAGTTCTTTTTGACAAAGAAGCCAAATTCTAATGTCTCTTTAATGTACCAACTTTTTATTGTGAAAATTGGCTTATATTGTCAGAAGTGCCCATTAACTTCTTCCTCTTCCTTCTCCTAGCACTGAGGTGTGTGCGTGTGTGTGTGTGTGGTTACATGCCTGCCCATGAAGGCCAGAGGTCAGCCTTAGGTATTCCTCACTGAACTGATACTGGCCACCCCCACCAGCCTAGTGCTGCAATTACATATATGCACACCACCACACCTGACTTTTTTATGTGGGTTTTGGGCATCTAACTCAGGCTCTCATGCTTGTGAGCAAACAATTTACCAACTAAGCTGTCTCCCAGCCTAAGATTTTTCATTTTTTATTACTTTATAATTATTAATATAGGTTTTTTTAAAGTTTATTTTTACAGGAAATTGGCGCATATATACCTCACGTGCAGGTTCTCCTTTTGGCATTAGTGTAGTGCATTTTCTGGAACATTATGAGTGGTAGTCATGCATTATCATGAACTTTAGAGTCCATAATATACTCAGCTTTCCTTGTTTTTTAGATGTACCACACATTTACCATTCTCCTTGTTTCTTAGCTCTGAGTTTCTCAGATGCTTCTTTTTGGTGAGTTTGATAGTTTTATGGAGTAGTGTTGAAGTGTTTTGTAAGAAGTCATTTTATTGGGTTTTGAAGTTTTCTTGTTGGGTGTGTGTGTGTGTCTGTGTGCTTTGGGTTTGTGCATGTCTCAAAATGTCTGGCATCTTCCTGCAGGAACTCATTCATCTTACTTTTTGAGGCAGTCTCTCGATGAACCTAGCTAGCTAGCCTTGGCCAGGAAACCCCAGAAATCCCACCTGGTCTGAATGAGTAATTCTTTTTGTGCCTTATTGAAATTCATCTGTTTTGTTGAGGATTTTTCCATTTGTGTTTATTTGAGGTATTGGTCTGTAGATTTCCTTATATCTTTGTCTAGCTTTAGTGTTGGGATAATGCTTTCCTTTAGAGAGAGTTAAGAATTGGAGGACTGGAGGGATGAGTCAGTGGTTAATTAGAACATAAACCACTTACAGAGGACCTGGGTTTTCTTCCCAGCACCCACTTGGTAGCTCAGTCTTCTGTTATCTTAGGTTCTGGGGGATCTAACACCATCCGCTGACCTTCATGGAACTAGGCATGCATGTGGTGTACCTATGCACTTGCAAACACTCATATGCATAAAATAAAACGAGAGAGAAAATACTTCATCTTAAGTGCTTACCAGAATTCACTAGTGAAATCACTGGGGCCTTGTGCTTTCTGCTTAAGAAGGTGAGTAAGTACTGGTTCACTTTCCTTAATAGATGGAGCTCTCTTCAGGTGACTGGTTCTTTTTCTTTTGTGTATATGCTCTGTTTAGGTTATGTTTGTAAGAGCTTTGGTGGGTTGTTTCTTTCACAGAAATGGTTCATTTCATCTCAAGCCACCATTTTGTGGGTTTGCAGTAGTTCATAGTATTCTTTTGTCATTCTTACAACAACAACAAAAAAAGACAGGGTCTTGCTAGTAATCCAGGCTGTTGGCTGTCTTATAACTCAACTTCATAGCCTGCTCTGGCCTCAAATTCATTATTCTCCTGCCTTAGCATCCTGAATGTTGGGTTACATATGTGTGCCATCATGCCAGCCCCTTCATCACACTTTCAGTGTCATTTGAGACAATAATGATGATCCCTCTCTCATTTTTGTATTAGTTTTCTGTTTACTGTTCCCCTCCCTTCCCTCGTCTCTGCTTTTTCACCTTTCCTCACTGGTACTGAAAATCCAGCCCAGGACCTTGCACATGCCAGGCAAGCAGTCTGTATCCCACGCTTTCTTTTTAAATGTTGAGACCAAATCTCCCTAAGTGGATCAGCTGGCTTTAAACCTACTCTGTAGCTCTAAGTGATCTTCCTGCCTCAGTCTCCTTAGTAGCTGCACTTAAGGCCTATACTGCAAGGCCCAACTATTGCTGCTTCCTTCTTCACCCTCCTACTTCCCCTCTTCATTTTTTCTCCTGAACTTCTCTTTTCTTTTTTAGTCCTGCCTAGAGATAGATCTGTTTTATTTACATTTTCTAGTAGCCAGCTTTTATTTTCTTGTTGATTTCATGTATTTCCCTGATTGCAATTCCATCTATTTCTACCCTGTTTTTCTTGTGGTACTTGCTTTAGGTGGTATTATTAATTTTTATGTACCAAGGGTTCCATGGTTGTTCAATGGGAATTTCTCAAAGTGGCTTCTCTGTCACTTTAACTAGGTAAGAATGTTCCTTGTTTGCTGGCAGAGTAAGTGTTTCACTTGTATTTATCCTGCCTTAATCTGAAACTCTCTCTTTAGGAAGTTATCTTCAGATTTAATTTTACATGATTGTCAGTTTCTTTCTTTGAACTGATTTGCTACATGGGATTTGAACAGTTTGTGCAAGAGTGACTGACATCTTCATTTCAAAAACAGTATTTTCCTGCTCAGTTCAGGTTGGTTAGTGATTTGTAGTTTAACAATTAGATCTTATACTAGATGAAGAGACAGTTGAATACCAGACAGTACACGTTTTTAAAAAGTTTAATAATTCACTTGGTAATATTCTGGGTTAGCTGGTCTTACGTTTCTGTATCTACTATAATTTGCTACTTTTAAAAGCATTTGAATTTTAGCTTAATTTTTAAAAAAGCAAGTACATAAAGACACTTCACAAATAATTGTTCATATGCTCTTCCTAGCAGTCTTTTTGTAAGTACTCTTGTTCCTGCTGCTTCTTAATTTTATAGAAGGGGAAATTAAGGTAAAATAAAATCAAGTAACAACATTGTATCTTATGCACAGTGAGACCTGTGGCTCTGTATCATGGTCTTCCTTCCCTCCTGTAGATTACTGTGTTATAGGTGTTACTCCTGTTACCAGAGTGCCTTGGGTATGATATTGCCCAATCATTAAAGACCCACGTATTTAAGCAAAAGTTTTGAGATGCTTAATTGGAAGTATTTAGAGCTTCTTGTGTATTCTTTAAATTAATGTCCTTTGCTGCCATTTTCATGAATAATGACATTTCTTTCAAATGATCGAGGCTTTAAAAAATTATATTAAATCTAGAGTATGAATTTTAAAACACTCTGTGATATAATGTTAAATGAGGCTAAAACACTTCATAACAAAATGTCTGTATATATAATGGTATTTTTTTATATATTTCCTACTATAATTGGAGGGTTGTTATTTTAATAGAAAAAGCGTGTTTTACAGTCCTAAATTCAAGATCAGAATTTAAATTTTTTATTTTTTGATAAGTTAACATGGCATTCCTATATCCCTTTCCTGGCTTGTTTTTGCCGTATCTGTCTGCCTGAAGTTACTAGACCCTGCTGGTTAACTCCCTCATGACACATTGCTTTTGAAAAGATTTTGCTTTTTTGTTGTTGTTGTTTCGTTTTTTATTTTCAAACCTTGTCTCACTATATAGCAAACTATGGCAACATTTATGGAGCCCTTTTTGAAACACTATTTTCCAAATGATCAATCCATGCAGTTTCAAACTCAAACACAGGCAAGACTCACCTAAAATACAGCACAGATCACTGGATTTTAATATAGACTATGAAGATATTATATGAGCTCAGTTTCCACATTGCAATTAACTTGTTAAATTCTTGTGTAATGTAAGAATTACAAATTATCTATGTTGTGATATGGAAGTGTATATAAGCACTTTCCCCCAATATCTGCAAAAGTACATAGCCACTCCAGAAAAGCGTTCGTGAGCCACTTTCTCATGGAACTCTATTTTTATAAGAATCACTGGCACACAAACTATGTGTGCCTAAATAAGGTGTGTGTGTGTGCGCTTAAGTACCTCAGACTGTACAGAACTCAGAATCCTCCTACTTCTAAGTGCTAGAGTTACAGACAAACTGTAGTGACTTGAAAGGCACAGAGAAGGTATTTTCTTGAAAATGGATAAAGTGAGTCTATGACTTCAAAGGAAAGCAAATACAGTATTCACAGACAATGGCAAAATTCAGACTCTCAAGTGAAAATTAAAATTTCAGGAAATTTCTATCCATTCCATAAGAGATTGATCCAAGGATTTTGCTGCTATCAGGTAACACAGCAGCTTTCAAAACCCTTGCTGTTGCCAGGTATGGGAATGCACGCCTTTAATTCCAGCATTCAAGAGGCAGAGGCAGGTGGATCGCGTTAGTTTAAGGACAGCCTGGTCTATAGTGTGAGTCCCAGGCAGCCAGGACTATGTAGCTCCCAGGCATTTGCCTTTTGCTTCGTACTTGGAAGTTTTGTCCTGTGCATGTGTAGAATAAATAAGTTTTCAGCCAGAGCCTTAGAAGCATTACTATTACAGAACTTTGGTGTCTTTCCTCTACCCTGTACATCAACCTACAGATTCCAGTTACCTTTGTCTTCTCTGTTTCTTAGCTCAGTATTGTGTTCAGTGTGGCCCTCTCTTACAGTGTTCTGGAAGGAGCTGCCTTTGTGGCAGGCAGGCCAGTTATAAAGAGCTTCTTTAATTTGTTTTTGTAGCTGTATCAAAGAGTTCCACAATAGCTCAGAATGCACTATAACAAAGGTTTATTTATTTGGGGATAAACTCACAGTAAGGGTCATGATCAACAGTCCTCTGTATATGCTGGGAACTGGAACCAAATCCAGCAGAAAAAGGGGCTGCACACACTTTTCATCTGCACTTTTGGTACATGAAACCATGCCCAAAATGGGCTGATATCTTAAAGGCTATTGGCTGAAGGAGTTCCCACAAAACCTCCCACTTTTGTCTAAATAAGAGAGTTCTAAGCTAAATACAAAACTATATACAATCAGAACAAATATCAAGTATTGTCCAGAGAAAAGGCAAAAATATACATAAAAATTTGAATTAAAACCAGCATGAACAACATCAAACAAGAAACATGCTAAATGTTTCAATAGTTGTCCTATCCTAAGGAGTCTAAGTCTTATATTAAAAATGTCTTGGCTAAGTCATGAGAGGAAAATAACTATAACTGTCTAGTCTTTAACCCCATTAAAGACCTGAAAAAGGAAGTAATATTGCCTGAGTAAACAGGAAGTACAATCAAGCTCTTCTAAAAGATGCAAGAAATGACAGAGACAACCAGCTACCTTGACAATCACCCAAAGTCTTATTTGCAATGTTGGGGCAACCAATTTTGGCTAAGGCCTAGAGTGTCTGACAGAACATTTTCAGAGGCAGGAAAATTTGAAAAACTGTCTTACCGTATCTTGGCAAGGTTTGGCAGTCATTTTTGCTTGTATCCTGCTTGTCCAGTTTGGACACCATGCATTTTGTCAGTAGTCGAGGCAGGGGCAGTTCTTTGCCCAAATGCCAGTTTTACAAAGAAGAAAACAAGCTCCAAGTGGAGTGTCTTCAGTGCCCAACATTCTCTCGGGAATAGATTAGTGCTGCTAGGAACAGTGTGTCTCATGTCAGCAGATTCTTAAGCTATTTAAATGACATATTCTACAGTTCTTTGAAGTGTTTGAAGAATATCTATGTGGAATATAATCTCTATGTATCTAAAGAACCTGACTAGTCTTAAGTATGACAAACATGGGTGACTATTGACCTGTAATTCTTAATACCTATATAGCTTAAAGACTAAGACTTCATGTTAAAAAAAATTAAACAGTCTTTAAATAAATGTGCAGCAAATGAGAACAGTGACCTCAAAATGTCTTGATCAGAGGTAGAAGTGTATAGTACTGTATGAGAAATATATCCTAAAATTGTATTAATATACAAAATATCTTAAGCAGAGATAGAAACATGCATGTATACAATATGACATAATTTTGCATAGGTGCACAAATATTATAAACAGAAATAGGAGCATATTCAATATAACAAATATAATTTGAATTTGTATCACTATATAAGAATCTATACCAATGTAAATTGTCTAAAACTAATAGCTCACAAGTTGATACACTAATCTACCTATTATCCCATCCCATCCATCCCCCCCCTTTTTTTTTTAAAGAGTTCCCGGAACCTATTTCATTTCCCCCCCAACCCTATATCACTTATAACTAACTCCTAATAGATGCCCCTAACCGTGTTGACAGACTTTGTTTTGAGATGGGATGTTGTCATGGATTATGTTATTTCTATGTGATCCTGTAAAAGTTAAAACAATGGTTAAGTTTCAAGATTACTGTTTGGTACAATTGCAGATAATTGAGTAATGGATAAGGTTTTTCGGAAGTTCTTATTTGAAGTTCTAGCCAGAACGTTATAAAAAGGTGCACCATCTCAGCTAACCAAGTTGGAATCATCTTAAACAGTTCGTAACCCCAAACCTATCTTAAAGTGGTGCTATCAGCATAATGACATATCAGCCAGGTGGAATCGTTGTTATGGGGCTCCATATTCTTCCTGGAGACTTCAAATATTGCTGTAGGAAAATTTATTGTTCATTGTAGAAAACTTAAACATTATTCATACCAAAACAGAAAGTTTGAATTTCTGTAGACATATATTCAACGAAAGGTACCATAGAGACAAAAATAGGTATAGGGAGAAGCAAAAGTTTTTGAAGGCAGAGTTTTGATAGCAGTAGTCCCAAGATTTTATCTTCCTTCTGTCCCACACCAGGTAGCTCCTGATATGAGACAGAAATTCTGAAATTTTCTTTTAACAACAAGCTTGGATTTAGGGAAGGAGAGCCACCATCCAATTCCAAAGCCAACTTTGATTTTTAATGAATTGCACCTACCATTATATGTATGTTTAGATAGTGAGATCTTACCTTGCAGAGGATATTGGCATTATAAATCATATTTCTCTTTTTTTGATGATGTTTTCTGGATAGCTGTCTGTTCTTCTTTAAGCATCTAGATGTCTAAAGTCTCTTGACTTTTCGAAGATGGGTATTTTCCTACAAAGACAAGAACAGAACCCTGCCCCAGCCCTTATAAGGTTTCCTGAAAACCTGTGGCTTGTCATCTCTGTGGATGAGCTGTCATTTCTCTTTATAAAGAGGATTCTCCCTTTCAAACCGAGTCTTTATTAATTTTGATGGTATCCATAGCTTTTCTTTCATGGAAACAAGAGCAAAACCACTTCCCCAACATAGCATATCTCCTGGTTTCCATTCTGAGGTCAACACATCCTTAAAATATACCAGCTGATTTAATTCAGAAGTTTTTTCTATTATCCAGTGTCTCTGCAACCATTGTTCCTTTCTCATTAGCATTAAGAAAATCGAGGTTAAGAAAGCATTATGCAGTCTATTTCTGTGGTCTTTTTTTATCCCTTTCTGTTTGTTTAACATGTCCTTTATAGTTCAATTTGATCTTTCTATAACTGCCTGACCTGTAGGATTGTATGGTATACCTGTAATATGCTTTATGCTATAATCAGCAAAAACGATTTCATTTTCTTAGAAACATATGTGGAGCATTGTCTATTTTTATTTGTGCAGGTATACCCATGATGGTCATAACTTCTAGTAAATGTGTGATTATTGAATCAGCTTTTTCTGAACTCAAAGCAGTTGCTCACTGAAAACCTAAATAGTTATCAATGGTTTGGTGTACATATTTTAATTTTTCAAATTCTGCAAAATGGAATACAATCCATCTGCCAGATTTCATTCTTTTGAGTACCCTTTGGGTTACTTCCTGCAGGTAGTAGTATTTGGTTGTATAAAGAGCAAGTAGGACATTTTCTTATAATTTCCTTGGCTTGTTGCCATGTTATAGAAAAGTCCTTTGTTAAGCCTTTGCTATTAACATGATTTTTTTAAAATGAAATTCTGAGGCCTTCAGCACATTTCCAATCAATAATCGATTAATTTCTGCCTTATCTTGTGCTAAAGGATCTGGCAGACCTGTATGGGGTCAGATGTGTGTTATGTATATGGGACAAAGCCTATTCCTTATAATACCTTGAACCTGAATAAATAATGAAGTCAATTCTGTATCATCTGGTATAAATTCATCAGTTTCAATATGCAAAACAACTCTTTCTGCATATTGCAAATACTATATTGAGAGGTTCTTTAAAATCCCCAGTACCATGAGAATAGCACACAATTTTGACTTTTGGACAGAGTTATAAGAACTTTGTTCCACCTTACTCAAAATTTCTGATTTGTTACCTGCCTTTCCTGATTTATTTGCATCAGTATAGAATGTAGGGGCTCCAGTAGGTTTATTCCATACAAGGTGAGGAAGGATCCAATTAGCTGTCTTTATAAGTCTAATTCTAATGCTTTTGTGATAGTAGTAATCTCTCCAAAAAAATTAGTACAAGCTCTTTGCCAGGGTTCACTGTTTTCCTATAATTTGTTAATTTTATCGTTAGTAAGAGGTACTATAATTTCTGCTGGGTCTATTTGCTAATTGACAAAGTCTCAATTTTCCTTTTATAATTGATTCAGAAACCTTTTCCACATAAGATTTTAATTTTTTACTCGGTTTATTTGGTAAAAAGATCCATTCTAAGATAATATCTTCCCTCTGCATTAAAATTCCTGTAGGGGAATATTTGGAAGGTAATATGACCAGAATGCAGTTAAAATTCAGATCCACATGATCCACATATGTCTTCTCTAATTTCTCTTCAATCAAAGTCAATTCTTTCTCAGCTTCAGCTGTTAATTCCCTGGGACTATTCAAGTCTTTGTCACCATCTAAGGTTTTGTTTAAATGTATTATTTGATCAGGTTTTTATCACAGATGTGGGGCATAGATTGGAAATGTCTCCTAGCGTCTTTGGAAGTCATTAAGAGTCTGCAATTGATCTATCCTAATTTGTGCTTTTCATGTTCTAATTTTCAGTAAACCTATTTTATAACCTAGATGCGAGAAATAATGAGACATCGTCACACCTAAATAATTGATAGAATCTCTACTTTGTATTTTTTCAGGAGCAATTTGTAATTCCCACAGATACAAAGCTCTCTTCTTCAAACATTCTTTCTAAAGTATCTACATTTGAATCAGATAGCAAAATGTTATCAATGTAATAGTAAACTATAGATTCAGGAAATTGCTTACATATTATTTCCACTGGCTGACTTACAGAATTTCTATTGGCACAGACTGAGGCTATTTAACATTCTCTGTGGGAGAACTTTCTGTTGACATCTTTTAGTAGGCTGAGAATTATTATAAGTAAACTGTGAATACAGATTTTTTTTGTCTTTTTCTTGCAAAGGTTTAGTGAAGAAACAATCCTTTAAATCAAAAACTGTAAGAGGCCATCCTTTAGGCAATAGGAAAAGCAAAGAAATTCCAGAGTGTAGAGAACCCATTAACCTTATTTAACAGCTCTTAGATCTGTCACCATTCTCCATTTTCCAGGATTTCTTTTTAACAACAAATACAGGAAAATTCCAAAGGCTGGTTGATTCTTCAATAAACTGAGCATCTAGTTGCTCCTGTTCTAGCTATTCTAAAGCCTGCAGTTGCTCTACTGTTAAAGGCAATTATTTAATCTGTATAAGTTTCTTAGTTAACCATTTTAAAGGTAGGGCTATTGGTACCTCTGAGAGTTTGCCAGTTGTTGTTCAGTGTTTTAGTACAGCCTGTCTGGTGGCAGCTGGACCTCAGATCCTAGCTTGGGTAGTAGAAGTGGGCCACATGGGCCAGGTGTAATGGAAAAATTAAAAATGCTGCCGGATTCAGTAGGCAGCAGAAATGCTGTAGGTCCCCAAGTGGTGGTAGTGGGCCATGTGGCGGCAGGCGGCAGGCAGCGGGCCCTGACAGCAGCCAGTCCCAGGCAGAGACAGCTGCCAGTCCCTGAGCGGTGGCTGGTCCCAGGCAGGGAGACACTTGGCGGGTGGGCAAGAGACAGAGACATGGATAGGCACGCCACACGCAGAGTAAAGTTGGATGTTTATTCAGGGGGTTATGGAGAGAGAAGGGTGAAGGGGAGAAGAGCAGAGAGAGAGAGAGGAGAGAGAGAGAAGTGGGGGAAGAGGAAGGGTGGAGAGAGAAGCAGAAGCTGCCTCCGAGAGGAAGAGAGAAAAAGAGAGAGAGCTCATGCTGGAATCTGAAGATCAGCCTGCCTCAGTGGATGGGGGAGGAAGTGGGCGTGGCTTGTCTCTTAAAGAGACAGATCATTACAGTCAGGAATTGTGGTCAAAACTGAGACGAATTGTTAGGTGCTCTAAAGACATCGGTAGTGTATTATTTGTACACTAATGCATGAGCCCTCCTTTCTTGATCTTACGTTTTCTATCCTGCTTCTTATCCTTTCAGCTGTTGTAGTTGTACCTGATGTTGCTGTTGAGTGTGAGAGAATATATCACAAAAAAAGACCCTTGTTTGTTAAACAGGTGCAATATGTGCTAATAATTTACTACCTTGCTTTCCATTGTAGAAATGCTTTCTAGAACATGTTAATATAATTATTTGCTTACTTTTCTTTTGTGTGTATGGAGGGGTACATGTGTTTGTGGAGGTCAGAGGTCAACCCCAGCTGTTCCTCAGGAGCTAGCTTCTGTATTTTGAGACATCATCTTCCTGGGATGTGGGGCTTGCTGACATGGTTAAGCTTGATGTCCAGTGAGCCCAGGCATCTTCCCATGCCCACCTCCTTCACACTGGGACCACACACAAGTGCTCCACTTAACCCGGTTTTTGATGTGGGTGCTAGTGCTTTTACTCAGGCCCTCATATTTATGTGACAAACTCTTTACTGGCTAGCTTATCTCCCCAACCCCTCTTTTGCTTTTTGTTTGTTTTGTTTTGTTTCTATTAGGTAAGTGTGTATTAATACCAGTGACTTAGAGATTAGAGAAACAGTTTATCATAATAAAAATGTTTTTGAAGAACCAGTCAGTAGTTACTTACATGTAACATTACTGAGCAAAGCTCTCTCTGGTGGTTTTGGTTTTGGTGATGCATTCTTCTTAATGAGGATGACCTAGCAGTCTGTGTTACTATGGTGGATAAAGTGAGGACTTAGATGCTAATACTACACAAATTCATTTTCTTATGTCACTTTTTTTTTTAATTTTGCAGCCTCGGTGAATATTTGGATGAAGCCATTAAATTAATTGCTTGCCATCATGAGCAGAAGCAAGCGTGACAACAATTTTTATAGTGTAGAGATTGGAGATTCTACATTCACAGTCCTAAAACGATACCAGAATTTAAAACCTATAGGCTCAGGAGCTCAAGGAATAGTGTGGTAAGTTTTTATTTCAAAGTAAGGCAGCAGTCTTTAACTGTTGCCTTTTCTCCTCTTTGTAATATAGATCCTTTGGTAAGTAATCAACTTTATGCCAAAAAGAAAGAAAGAAGAAAGAAAGAAAAACTATATAAATGAAAGCTATAATGCAGTAATTTTTCCTCAGAGATTACTGGTCTTTTTTATTATTCCTAAACTGTAACTATTAACCAACAATAGTATTTTGAAATATAAAATATGATTAAATATGTACTTAGAGTCATATAGAGACATGCACTTATATCACGAAAAAGAAAGTGGCAGGCCTGTTTGTTCTGTGAATGCATCTATTCCCATAGCTGATCAGAATCTTCACTTTCACTCTGTAGTGGAACAGAAATCTCATAAATCTTACTACTTCATACTGGGGAATACATCAGCTAATACATCTTAGTATGTTTCAGAACTTATATATCTTTAAAGTTGATTTACAAGGTAACTTCTATAAAAAGGCCTAGGTTTTATAGATGAACATAATTCTTTATAAATTGAAGTACATACAGTCCTTGGGATAGTTCTCCTACTGACTCAGAAGTTAGCATTATAACCTTGGGGAAATGATAAGCCAGCCGTACCCAAACATAATTACATCTTTATTGCTTCTTAAACAAACAAAATTTATTTAAAATCTGCTAAAAGAATTGGGAGTGTTTATGACCCAGCATGTTTTTAAGGCTCTAGAAAAGCTCTTCCATATGTCCATGAATACATGTACATAAGGCTGTTCTTTAAAGTGTTATTTCTAATAGCAGAAGTTGAAACAGCATCAAGTCTGGCAACAGGAGAATAAAACGTTATGATGCAGTCACACAGCAAAGTACTGTACAACATTTAAAATGAAGTGGAGCTGTCTGTGTCAGATGGACACTGTCAGAAGTATAGACCTGAGTGTTAAAACAATCTACAAAAAACCCACCATTTCGTATTAATTTCTCTGCAATATATCAGATATGCAAAGCAGTTCTATATACTTAGGATTGAGTATATATGCAGAAAAAATAAAAGCTTACCTCTGAGAACAGAAGAGGAAAAAGTCTTTACCTGTAATATGTTTCTCTTTTTAAAAAACTCAGAACAATTGTGGTAAAATATTAAAATCTAACAGAATTGTTTAAGGGAAATACTCTTACCCGCCCCCCTCCCAAAACATACAAAATGCACACATTTTTTAAATGCATTTTAAAAAAGGACAAAAAGAACTTAGGCACTTGTGTCCACCCGTGCTGAGGAATCTTGGGTGACATATAGTCTCAGTGGAGAAAGTAAGGAGTCTATGTGATTGCTTTGTAAATTTGGTTTTAGAACTTTGTGCTTAATGTTTATTTTTAATTCTTATTACAGTGCAGCTTATGATGCCATTCTTGAAAGAAATGTTGCGATCAAGAAGCTCAGCCGGCCGTTTCAGAATCAGACTCACGCTAAGCGAGCCTACCGAGAACTAGTTCTTATGAAATGTGTTAATCACAAAAATGTAAGTGAATATTTCATGTTTCTTAAGTATAAATGAAATCAAGATTTATTCATGAATACATGCCTGCCAAAGGCTTTTTAAAAAATATTAGGGACTTTAAATTCTCTAGTTGAAACATTATTTAAAATCTATAGACTTTCTCTCCATCCCTACTCCCTACCCCCATTAGTAAGTAGTACCAAAAGTGTAAAAATGAGATCTGAAATTTAAATGGTTAGTTTTCTGGCATTTAATTTATAGAAAGAGTTTTAGGGAGATAAGTGTTTGAAAAGCATTTTATTCAGAATTTTTCTCATCTTAGTTTTGTGTTCCCTGTAAAACTGACATTTCAGAAAACTGTACAGAGACGAAATTATTGCCATTGCACTTGGACATTGGAACTTAATAGGAAGCAAAATTCAAACAACTTCTCTGCACCCAATTCTGACTTCTTCTAAGTGTTATCAATACTTACTTTTACTCAGATAACCGCTGATAATAACAGCTGAACAAAAACTTTGGAAATATTTACAGAGAATGAGGAAAACATTTCTAACTTGAAGATAAAACTTTCATTTATTTTGAAAATGAACAGTTAATTTTATGTTCATGCCAAAAGAGGGTACCAGATCCCATTCTAGATGGTTATGAGCCATAATGTGGTTTCTGGGAATTGAACTCAGGACCTCTGGAAGAGCAGCCAGTGCTCTCAACTGCTGAGCTATCTTTCCAGCTCCAGTTAAATGTTTTTAAGTTTACATTAAGCATACTGATATGTTTGTGATTATCTTAACAGGACAGTCCTTCCAAACTAGGAGGGCAGAATTGCAGAAAGGACAGTTTTATGAAGCACTAAACAGAAAGTGCTAGCTAGAGACATTATCCAAAGAAATTTATAAAATATAATGATTTCCATACTTTCTGGTGTAGAAAATACAATTCATCACATTTTGAGAGCTAGCCACGCATAGAACCTTTATATATTAAAGTCATCACCAATGGGAACTGTATAGATGTTAATGATTTGGGCTTATTTGGGAAGTTTATGCTGTTTTGGAGGCAGTGAAGCATGATGAGAGTTGGATACCACAAAGCAGTAATAATTTAACTGTCAGATAGTAGAGGGCAGACAGTGCATGCTGATATCTCAAGAGGGAGACTTCTGTGAGCTTCAGTGAACTGGGAAGGCTTAAAGGGCTCGAGACTAGACTGACTCTTAAAGATGGGTTGAAAGTTAGATTTTTGGGAAAGGGGAGGAAGAAGGGTCATTATCAGGGAAGAAATTGTAATTTCTTGTTGCAGGTAGGAGCCAGATATGGTGCTTGTCAGAGTTCTGCTTGTGGCCTTTTTTCTGCTAGAGCTGCTCATGCCCCTTTTAGTCTCTGGACCCAGTTTCTTTAAGGCAGTGGAGGTGTTGCCTCAGTTTTTCTTTGTTGAATTGAAATACTCCTTTCCCCACCCTGGGTGGCAACGAAGATGTTCCATCTCCCGTATGGAGAGTTTGGGAAGCATGTCTTGTATGCTTAGCCATCGAAAGTGTGTCCCAGATTGGGTGCTTAACATGGTTTGTTCATTGAATGAACATAAAACTAATATGGTGGAAGCCATGAATGGCAGGCAGCTCCACCCTGCCACCCCCTGGTGTATGCTGGATTTTTTGTAATGTTTTATCTTTTCAGCATTTTCTGTTCTGCACAGATCATCTTGAAATGATGTTTCCCTACTGTTTTCAAGGTTTTTGTAATTTTTCGTTTCTCTTTTAACCTGGTCACTCTGATGAGACACTTAACCACAGTGTCTGATGGATTCCTCTAATAGCTGTTGAGGCTTGTCTTTCTATTGCAGATATTAAACCACTTGACTAACAAGTAATGACCAAGGATCTGATAGCAAGTCACATTGTATTCTGCTGATTTGGGTGAATCAAGTATAGTACTTTCTGTTGTTCTCATTTAGATATCAATGGTAAAGTGTGGCCGTCCTCCCCAGAGTGTTTGGGGTTATCCTGCCCCCACCTCCTCATTCTAACTTTACATTTACTGGCTTTACTTCTCAGAATTGCTCAGATTGTCTTCATAATAGCTGCAACTGTTAAGCGTGTTGTAGAAATTGCCGTGCATAGCTGTCAGAATTGTTCAGCTACCCTAATTCTTTTGTTCACATGCATATTATTAGAGACATTTTCACAAATACCTTTTAGAAATCTTTATAAGGTATATATAGTTGCATTATCTGGTTACTGTTCTTCTTTGTTGTTGTTTTGTCCATAGAGAAAAATAATGTTTTTCAGTAAGTTTTTTTACTTGGTTATGGTAATTATTAGTTCTTTGCTATCTAGCCTTAGCCCATCCACTAGTCAGTCTTTGACTTTTGCTTGACTGTCTAATTGGATTAAGATAATTTATTTGGTTTTTTGAAAAATAAAACATCTGTGTCTTCATTTGCCTAAAGTATACAGTTGAATAGTTTAATACGTTCACTAACACATATATATATAACCAGAAAGAAACCCTATGTCCTTTCGTTGTTCTTCCCTATCTCTCACACCCAACAGCTCTTAGCATTCATTAATCCCATTTTTGTTTCTATATATGCCTTTAGCCTTGACTGACCTATAACTTGGTAAACCATACTGACCTTGAACTCACAGAGATCCACCTACTTCTGCCTCCTGAGTGCTGGGGTTAAAGCTGTGCACCACTACCACTGGCAGTTTTTTTTTTTTAAGGATTTATTTATTTTATGTTCATTGGTGTTTTGCCTGCATCTATGTCTGCATGAGAGTGTCAGATCCCCTGGATCTGAAGTTACAGGCATGTGGGTGCTGGGAATTGAACCCAGGTCCTCTGGAAGAGCATCCAGTGCTCTTGATCACTAAGCCATCGCTCCACCCAGTTATTCCCTCTGTCTTAAATAATTAGTTTTACCCTTTCTGGTTTCATGTTTTTCTAAATATTTACTAGCAGACACCTTCTGCAAGCAGAACTTAATGCATCCATGAATGGCATCCATGCTGTTCCCATGAAGATTATGTCTAGAAAAGCATTCCTTTTCCTAAATTGATGTGCGATTTCCCTCTGTATGCTGTGAATGTGTTTTATTACCATTGGTTATTAAAGAAGCTGCTTTGGCCTATAGCAGGGCAGAATAGAGCTAGGAGGGAAAACTAAACTTAATGAAAGAAGGCAGAGTCAGGGAGACGTCATACAGCTGCTGAAGGATAAAGATGCCGGAACCTTACCATTAAACCACAAGCCTCGTGGTAAAATATAAAATAATACAAATGGGTTACTTTAAGATGTAAGAGCTAGATAGGAATACACCTAAACATTTTTTTGTGTGATTATTCGGGTCAGGAAACCAACGAGCAACCTCTTTTTAACCTAAATCGCCAGCAGACGTTTAAAAATGTAAGTCAAGTGCATTGTTGTATACTGGCCTGAAAGCATGTCAGCTTATCCTTTCTTTCTAACAAGGATCTTATGTGATCTAGGATGAACTTCTTATAAGAATAAGATTCTGTTACGGGGTGCTGAATGTAGGAATGACCTGGACAGTAACTGAGAACCACGTAGGATAGTTGTCCTTCAAAGTCAGCGGAAGGGCTTCACATAACACTTTCTATTTATGCTCTATCAGGCACTTATTTGTATAAATGCCTACATAAGTCGTCATTGAATATTAAGACTTTTAGGACAGTTTCATAGCAAATGGGAGAGAAAGATACAAGCTTGTATGTATTTGTCCTTGTGTATATATATAGCACCCTATCTGAGTAGTACATTTGTCATAACTGATAAACCTGCATTAATGTATCACCCAAATTCCACAATTTACATAAGATTACACTCTGTTTTTTCTTTCTTTTTTTTTAAGATTTATTTACTTATTATGTATACAGCGTTCCGTCTGCATGTATGCCTGCAGGACAGAGGAGGGCACCAGATCTCATTGTGGATGGTTGTGAGCCACCTTGTGGTTGCTGGGAATTGAACTCGGGACTCCTGGAAGAGCAGCCAGTGCTCTTAACAGCTGAGCCATCTCTCCAGCACTCTTTTTCTTTTTGGTGCTAGGAAATTTACCCATTATCTCTGCATGCTAAGAAACATGACTGCTGATCTAAACCCTCAGCCCCTGAGGTTCACTTGGAATAAGAGAATCTATGAGTTTGAACTAGTGTGTGGTATTTATGTATATATTTCCACCTTTATAGTTAGTTAACTCATTTTTATTTGCCCCAAAGCTCTTTTGTTCCTTCTGGTCATTCTTGTTCTCTTCTGAAATTTTAGTAAGCATATATGTTTATTTGTGCTTAGTATATAAAAATTGGATGACTTTTAAATGATAGTGAATTATTATCATACATGTATTTGCAGTTCTCAAATGAAGTTTTAGGAAGTAGTTTCTAATATTTTTATTTCTTTGCTTTTGCCACAGATAATTGGCCTTTTGAATGTTTTCACACCACAGAAATCCCTAGAAGAATTTCAAGATGTGTAAGTGTGGTATTTAGAATGAATGCTGTTGATACAAAGTTTTACTAGTACCTATCCATAGATTGTTGCTATACACTTTAGCTGTCATCTTTTTCTACCCATGAAGTTACATAGTCATGGAGCTCATGGATGCAAATCTTTGCCAAGTGATTCAGATGGAGTTAGATCATGAAAGAATGTCCTACCTTCTCTATCAAATGCTGTGTGGAATCAAGCACCTTCACTCTGCTGGAATTATTCACCGGGTTAGTAGAAAAATATCACCATGTTCTTTTCTAAGGATTTTTTTTTTAATTTTCTGTAAATATTTTGCTTACATGTATTTAAGTGTACTACATGCATGCAGTGCCTTCATAGGTCAGAAGAGGGCGTCGGATCTGCTTAAACTGGAGTTACAGACAGTTGTGAGCTGCCATGTGGGTGCTAGAAACCAAAAAGCAGCAAGTGCTCTGAACTGTTGAGCCATCATCTCTCCAGCCCACTATGATCTCATTCTTTTAAATCATTGAAGTAAAATCCACATAACAGACTGTTTTGAAGTATATGACTCAGTGGCATTTAGTTTATTCACAGTGCTGTACAACCACCACCTCTGTCAGATTCTAAGTTTTCATCATTTTCTCTAAAAAATTCAAAACTACATCCCTTAAACTGTCACTTTTCATTTCTGTCAATCTCTCCACACCCTAGCAATTCAATATTTATGGATTTACCTGTCCTAGATATTTCACATAAATGTAATCATATGGCCATTTGTGTAGTTTCTTTGACTTAGTGTAATGTATTTGCAGTGTCTATGTTGTAGCGTATATTAGTATGTCTTTTCTTTTTGTGAATGAATAATATTCCATATGTCATATTCCATACTGTTTCACTATGAAAATTTATGTACAAGTATTTCTTCAATCTTTGTTCTTTAGTTTTTTTGGGTGGAATTACTGGATTATGTGGTGTTAAATTTTTAAGGAACAATCAAACTGTTTTTCAAATTGGGTACCATTTCCTATTCTCAGAACCCTTATATAAGGGTTCTCCAATTTTTCTGCAATTTTGTCAGTATTTAGTACCAAACCTTTTTGTGTTAGTCATCATAATGGGTATAAAGTGGTATTTTATTGTGGTCTTGATAAACATTTTTCTAATGGCTAATGAGAGTTGTCTTCATTACTTTTCTATTGCTATGACAAAACACCATGACCAAGGCAACTTACAGAAGAAGAGTTTACTGGTGGTTTACAGTTTCAGAGGATGAGTCCGTGACTAATGTGGTAGGGAGCATGGCAACAAGCAGGCAGGCATGCCACTAGAACAGTAGCTGAGAACTTACATCATGATCTGCAGGCAGCAACAGAGAGAGAGTGCTAACTGGAATGGTATGGGCTTTCGAAACCTGAAAGCAACCCTCAGTTACATACCTCTTCCAACAAGGCCATACCTCCTAACCCTTCCCCGTTTCACCAACTGGGGGCCAAGTATTCAAACATATGAGCCTGTTGGGGCCGTTCTGATTCAAGCTACCACAGTGGTCAAACCTTTTTCATTTGTTGTTTAGCCATTTCTAGGATGGCATTAAAAACATGTATTTTTAAGCTGTAGTTTCTTAATCCATTGTTTGCCTCTTTGTGAGAGGGAGAGAGAGCACATGAGTATCCCAGTTCTATGTATACTAAACCTTTACCAGACATAATTTATATGTAGATTGGTTTTCACTTTGCTGATGATGTCTTATTAATACGTAAAATGTTTTAGTTTTCATGAAATACCAAAATTTTGTTATGACATGTGCCCTTATGTCTTGCATAAGAATCTACTGCTAAAGTGAAGGTCATAAAGATTTAACATTATCTCTTCTTAGAAGAGTTTTATGGGTCCTGCGTCTATTTTGAATTCATTTTTTACATGGTGTAATGCAAGAGCCTGTCTTCATTCTCCCATGTGTAGAAATTCAGTTGTCCAAGCTCTTAGAGAATTGTATTGGTACCCTTTCAGAATCCAGCTGGTCTCAAATATATGGGTCTCTTCCTGGACTGCCAGCTTTATATAATTAGTCTTTATGTCTGTCCCTATATTGGAATCACATTTTTACAAATTTGTATGTGTATGTTGCCACATGGATATGGGGTCCATGGAGTTCAGAGGTGATAGGCTTCCCTGAAACTAGATTTACAGGATTTTATGACCTTCTGTGTGGATACTGGAGGCCAAACCCAGGTCCTCTGTAAGAGCAGTCAGTGCTCTTAACCACCAAGCCATCTCTGCACCCAGCAGTTACAGTTGTAACTCTGTACTGCTTTGAAATGGGAAACTGAATCCTGACTCCTTTCTCAGTAGTTTTGAAACTTTGAGTACATATGAATTTGAAGATCAACTTTTTCATTTCTTCAGAAAAAAACCGCTAGTCTTTGAACAAAGATTTCACTGAATCTGAACATTGGTTTGGTGGCTTTATCATCTTGGCAATATTTAGTATTCCAATTTGTGACCCATAAAATCTTTAAGTTTCCTAAGTTGCATTAGCTTTTAGTACTGTAAGTTGGGTAGCTGGAACAGCAGAAGTTATTTTCTCACAGTTCACAGTGCCTAAAATATGATGGTGAGGTCCATAAGCACTCTCTTGTATCTTCACATGGTCTTTCCTCTCATTGTACTTCTTTCTAACCTCCTCTTGTGTGTTCATACACATTGAATTTTTTTTTTAAAAGATCATGTCAACTGCACAGTAGCTTTACTTCTATTCAGTTTGGGCACCTTCCCATTCCCCATTGTTCTAGCTAGAACTTACAGTAAAATGTTGAAGAACAATAGCAAAAATAGCCAACTGTGTCTTTGTCTTGCCTGTCATCATTATTTTTCATTATTACAACAAATACCTAAAGCAAGGTGTTTATTGATAAGGAAAAGAATTAGCTCTGTTTTGGAGGCTGAAATTCTGAGATCAGGTAGCCTCATCAACTTCTGGTTAAGATCACTTAGGCCAGTTAGTTACAAGCATGGCAGAGAAACAGAAAGCAAATCTAATTGTGTCTAAAAGGTGCCAAGTGTGTAGGATGCCTTGCTTAACCCTAACTCCCTTCTGAGAGCAAACCCATTCCACAAAACCAACTTTAATCTCTTCTGATGACAGTGCCCATGACATAATTACTTTCTAATAGTCCCCACCCTCTACAGGTTCCAACATTTCCCTTGGGAGACACATGCAACCATTCTCAAACCATAGTCACCATTAATATGACACCAGCTGTAAGGCTTCAGAACATATTCTTCCTTATTGTAAAATTTCAGAATTAGAGTTAGTCACACTGTCTAAGTAGAGGTCATAGCCCCAGGTTCAAGGGTCCCCAGAACTACCCTTGTTTTAGACTATCTCCTCCTTAAGTATATCTCAAGTGAGTGTTGAAGGCTGTGTGCACAAGGGCTGCTCAGTTTTCTTGACCTTCTTCCTACCTATGAAAGACAGGAGTGCAAGAGTCTTCTATTATTGATATTTGGAGCAGAAAGTTTCTTGCTGTCCTGCCCATGTAAGATGCTTAGCAGCTTTCTTGACAACAGACTTAAAGTTTTGTTTTTCATAGTGCAGTTTTTATCAGTAACTGAAAGAAGTATACCTTTTTGATTGTATGTCTTTTTAAAGCATATTTGTTAGCTGATAGCTTCTGTATTCTTGGACTTATTTGAAGCTCTCTTGAGTCTGCCTTCAAGCCTTCAGGCTTCTTTGGACAGACTGAGGTGATTTCATCAGTTCTAGGACTTGATAAAGAGCCTTCAGTTCTGTTGTGGGAAAATGATGCATAGAAACAAGCTGAGAATGTCCGTGACTTGAAACAGCACAGTGCTTGTTCAGGGTCCTCAGGGTTGACTATGTGACATTGTTTCATTTCTTGGGTCAGGTTCAGGTTTGCTTCCCAGGGACATTCTTTTCCCATGGTATAAGATAGAAGAACAGAAATTTTGCTGACTCGAGTTTTGTCCAGAATTTCTCTTCAGATCTGGTGAGCATCACATTCTTTCATGTTCTGTTAACTGAAACAAGTCACAAGATAGGCATATAAAAGGATGATGCTTGGTCCAGTGATAAACTAAACCATCTGTCACCTTTTTCTGGGTTCTAGTAGCATTTAGTTTATCCAAAACCTTTCATTTCTGCTTGCAATCAGTGTAGCTAGTTCCTTCAATGGAGCCAATAGTCACCAACAGGCAAAGTTTTGCCAACATCTTGTAGAGCAGGGGTTTAAGGACTTGTTTATATAAAGAGCACATTCTAAGTGTTTTGGTTTATGGACATGGCCTCTATCACAGTTACTGACTGGACTGTGCCCTTCTATCACAAAAGCAGATGTAAATAATATGGGGCAAAATGACTATGTCTAACTTCGCATAAAACTTCCTTTGCAAAACAAGTCATGCTCTCAGTCATCAGCCCCTGTTCATTATGCAAGTCCTGTGCAGATGACATAAAATACTTTTGCATCTGTGAAATTAGGATCTCTTTCCATTTTGTTACTGGTTTCAGTGCTTTTCAGTCACCAACTCATAGCCCTGTGTCCTTGAATACGTTGTCTGTAATCTGAAATGCTTGGAGCCAGTGTGTTTCAGATTGTGGAATGTTGTAGATTTTAGATATTTGCATAGCCTTTACCAGGTGAGTACTGCATCTCTAAATCTGAAAATTAGAAATCCAGATTGCCTGAAATTCAAAGCACTGGTATGATGGGCCCTGTATCCTTGGATTAATTTGAGGTTACCTTTAAGTTTTCCTTAGCGTAGACATCAAAGTGGATATAAGATTCTTTTGAGTACTATCAGTTATACTCAAAATGACTTAAATTTGGGCCTTTTAGATTTCAGAGTAGGGATACTCAACTTGTAATAGTAACTACCCAGACCTGGGTCAGTTAACCAGAATGCAGTAGACTTGGCTATAATAACAAATATCAAACGCTAGATAAACGTAACTAAGGAATTTTCTCATTATGTATACAGGCAGATCATGGTGGGGGTGGGAACTTGGCTTCATAGAGATGATGAACAACCCGACTGCCAACAAAGCCCACTGTCTAGAGTATTCTTAATCACCAGAGCAAGGGAAGAGCCATAGAAGATTATGTGCTGACCCTCTCTACTTTGTTCCCGTTCAGACACTACCTACTGGGTCTACTCATGCCTCCTTGTCTGACTGGAGAGGTTTAGAAATCAGGGGAGGAAAGATAGAATGTTGAGTTATTTCTACTCTCTCTGCACAAATGTAAACTCCAAGGCACTCTTTCATATGTAGTTAATAATATTATGACATCTGTAAAAAGATAAACATTGGTACAGAAAGATGAATTTTAGTTAATATTTTTAGAGCCAAATACTCTTGGCAATTTATTGTCTTAAACTGTTTCTTTTTTAAAAAATGTATTTGTTCATAGTTATTCTGTTAAAGTTTTTTTTTCTAGACTAGAACCAGCTAGTATAAAGAGCCAATAATCTCCATTTGTAGCAACAGATATGGAAGTGATTAAAGTTTATAATGTTTTATTCTTAAGCATGGACATTCCTTTGTTTTGTATACTGTATTTCAGAAGTATTAGCAACATTATATTTGCAGAACAGTAATGGTAACCTTTTTTGTCTTCTGTTGTAAGAATCTGTTTCCTAAGGCCTATGCATGATGGCTTGTCAGAATAAGGTAGAAACAGCATACAAGCAATTCCTGCATGTAGACATTTAAAAAGGGATCTTTGTCTTGAAGGCTTTTGCTCTTGGTGTTTGTGTCTGCTACTCATTTGTGCATGTGAGATAGTGTGACTGTGATATGAGTGTTCATCAAACCTCACAGGCAAGAGCATGATGAATATGAAGGCCTGAGTATTTATGCCACTGCCTTCATTTTAATAGGTATCACCCAGATTTCCTTCTGGCTGGAACCAAGTGGCAGTTTTTCACAAAGACATTATGTAGCACTACCAGCAGGAAGGAATTTCATGGACCAGTGGCACCAGCACACTAGTTCACATGTGAACAAAAGTTTATTAGCAGATGTTTGTGACTTTATGTGGGAAGTCAGGAATGGGCAGGCTGATAATCACTATTTTGGTCCTTTAGAGCTGAGTATCTATTGTACTGAGGTTGATCCCAAGCCTCCCTCCCTTTGAAAGCAAACACATATGACTATGAGTGTTCAAATAACATATGCCAAGATTATGTCAAATTTGATCACGTGAATATTAGCAGAATGTTTCATATTGGTTTTAAAGTAATATAAAGCTTATTGTGACCTTATATAGAGATTTTTAATGCTATAATTTAGTGTGCAAATGAATATAAATGATAATTTCTGAGTCTTACCATAGTAGTTCTTTTATTGTTGTCTGTGATTGGTGTTTTAAGACAGGGTCTTGCTGTGTGTCATAATTTGCTTTCTATCGCTGTGATAAAACACTGACCAAAAGCAAGTTGGGGGCAAAAAGGTTTATTTCATCTTAAATTTTCACATAACAGTCCATCTCTGAGGAAAGTCAGGGCGGGAGCCTGGATTAGTAACTGAAGCCAGTTCCATGAAGGAGTGCTGTTTACTGGCTTGCAACTCCATGGTTTTCTCAACCTGTTTTCTTAATACAACCAGGACTACCTGCCCAGGGAGGGCACCATCCACAGAGGGTTGATTAGGGATATACCCCCACAGAGTTGTCTGCAGGCCATTCTGGTGGAGGCAGCTTCTCGGTTGTTCAGGTGACTCTAACTTGTTGTATCAAGTTAACAACAATCTAAGCAGTACACTGTGTATCTTGGACTTCCAGTCTTTCTGCTCTGGTATCAAGTATTGGGATTGTAAAGGATTGGCTGCTGTACCTAGCACAGAAGTTTTTTTTTTGCTTGTTTGTTTAATTTTTTATTTCTTTTATGGTGTTTTATCTGTGTGTATGTCTGTGTGAAGGTGTAGAATCCTTTGGAACTGGAGTTACAGACACTTGTGAGCTGGCATGTGGATGCTAGGAATTGAACCAGGGTTCTCTGGAAGAGCAACCAATGCTCTTAACCACTGAGTCATCTTTCCAGCCCCACACAAAAGTTCTTAAATGAGCTTTAAGATGTCTTTCCAAATCTTCTGCTCTATTTGACCAAGAATTTCTAGCCAATACTAATTTCTAGGAAATTAAACATTACTGACATCCATACTAGGTTTATGTTCATATCAGTGAAAACATTTTTTTCCACATTTAATTTTTTATTATTGCATTATAAATAGTACCATTCAAAATTTCCACCTCCTCCGCTCCTCCCATTTCCCTCCCGCTCCCCCACTCCCCCTCCCTTTTTCCCCTCCAGTCCTAAGAGAGGGCAGGTTACCCTGCCCTGTGGGAAGCCCAAGGCCCTCTCGCCTCCATCCA